>ML796994.1:42474-73162 GCA_009831015.1 Picea engelmannii
TGAAAATGTCTCCTTGGTATATATAGGAGACTAGGAGGTATAATTACAACTAATGGCCTAAAGCTGACATAAATAAAATAACATTACTAATATAATATGCCCCAATTAAGGGGTAATGAGCCAATATTAGGGCTTAACATAGGATCTGCTATACAATTAAACAAACTAGTTACAACCAAATCCACCAGTTACACAAACTGATCATTGTAGTGTGCATGCATACACTTTTCATTTTTAGCTGATACGGTGTGCATGCATCCGCATGGGAAATTAGTTGGCATTTTCAACAATCTTGCCCATCTCATAGCTCGAGAACCTCTCTTTTTTCGTGTTGACGTGTGGCTAATGGAGTGGCCCATCGTGTATTTGGTACTTCTCTCACACATTCACAAAGTAATGGCAGTGGGATGGTTAATCAATTCGCCTTGTGCTAATCCGTCTTTTTATGTGAGCTCCCTCTAGTTATGGTTCGCTCTTCTCTGGTGCTCTAAAGGGTTTCTTGGTTTTCATCTCCTATTGGGTCCTTGGTTCTTAGGGTTTAGTTACAGTTTTTGGGTGGCGGTGCTCGGTCGATGTCAACTCTATTGGGGGATCAGACCAGGTCTATCCTGGTTTTCAGGCTTTCCTCTTTTAGGTTTGGTAATGTTAGTATCTTCCTATGTGTGGTTCCTTTTAACCCTGGTAATTTTTATCCTTTGTTTGTTTTTATTAAATCTGGGATTAGAGACCTTGGGTGGTGGTCAGAGATGGATCCAAATTGGAGTGATATTAAAAGAATTATCTGACGTTGTGAGGAAATATCCCAAGCAAATAGCTCTGCATTGCAGCAAATTTCGGTAAAGTTTGGGGAATTGGATCACGCTCTGGTTTCCTTGAGGAATCTCTTAGATATTCAGACGAGGCAGATGGATGAGATGGAATTTGAGATTCCACAACTAAAGTATCTTGCTCTGCCACAACTTTTGGCCTCTGCTTCAATTAATCAAAGTGTTGGTGCATCCCCTTACGAAGGTAACACGACCAATGGTATTGAGGATTGCAACACAACTCCTATGGACATCGAGGACAATACTCTCCAGTGGGTTAAAGTATCTAAAATCCAGGACTCTATCTCTTCTTATCATTAAATGTTTTATAAAACTTTCATTCTATTAGGCTAGTTTGTTAAAGATATTATCAGTCAATATGAGTGGGAAAATGATCTAGAGAGAGCTCCAAAAAGTTTTTCTTTAGCTCTAAAATTATGTATAGGCCACGTGTCGTTTTTGGTTGTTTTGTATGATTGTTTTTTATTCTGCACAACCCTTTATAATATATAAAGTTCAATTATGTTTAAAAAAAATGCACCTCTCACTCCAAGGAGAACACCTTTTAGCAAAGGTTTTTATTGTTACAAAAATTGGCAAAATTGTCAAAAAAACCTTCGCTACAACCTCCTCTATTGACTACGAAGGTTGTAGCAGAGTTTTTTTTTCCGGTGTTGTTATTGTCAAAATGCATTGGTGTGGTATTGACAAACCTGCATCGGTGTGTTAATATAATACAAACGCCCCTGTGCGTTAATATAATACAAACTCCCCGGTGCGTTCATATAATAAAAATGCCCCGATGCACTTATAACTATTGCACACAAATTCTGATTTTTTCGTCATATGCAGAGCATCGATGCTCTTATAATTTCTACACATCAATTCTTCCTTGTTTGGGTATGAAGCACCAATGTGTTTTAGGTATTGTATGCCCCGGTGCGTTTACGTTATTGTGAGCATCGGTACAATCAAGATATCCTAAGACCCAATGCGTTTCATATAGCATGCGCCCTGGTGCTTTTATAATTAGTATGTATTGGTGTATGTTTTACCATGTGCACGAAAGAGTGGTGAAATTTCGAATATTCAAGGTGAGATGTCAACACCATAATTTTTACTAAGCACCCGTGCATAAATCATATTTAGAGCCTCGGTGCATATAATGGTTAACAACATGTGTTTCCTCCTAAGAGGTCACAAGTTCAAATCCAGAGGGGGGTAGGGTATGTATACCTCCGTAGACTTTACCAGTCAAATCATTGGGCGAAGGGAATCTCATACACCAATTTGGTGTCTGGCTTGGTTAAAAATAGATTATTATTATTATTATTATAAAAGTAACACACCTCTGCGTACATGATTTTAAGTGCCCATGGTTTAAACAATTATACCGTAAATGATATAATTGTATGGTGTATATTTTAAACATGAGCACCATACAATTTTGAAACGATAAATAGTATTGTACGTCATATCATTTATGGAACGATGTGTTTTCTTAATAGTTTGTACTTGTGTGTTATTGTAATTAATGTGCACCAGTGTGTATGACTCCTCAAAATGCATTGTTTTCTATACTATGGCACACATCGTCTAGTGAGTTCAAAAGAATATAGTGCACTGACATATAAAATTGTTTTTACAATTTTTCAATTAATTATTTTCAAAATCAAATATTTTTTTAATAATAATATTGTTTTATATTTTTGTTATTTCATTTTAATATAATGATTGCATTAATGTGTTATCCAACGAATTACACCTATGTTATTTGGAACAATGTAAATCACCCACATTTTAATTATTCAGGAATACAACATTTTACAATATTCGACAATGCAATGAAATAAGAAACTCATTTTATTATATATGAATAAGAAACCCGATGTCATACAAAAAGGGACAATGTAAAGGTCCACAATAATCAAATTGCAACCAATATGTAATTGTTACACTCATTGGTAACATGTCCTCATGCAATTGGGACAATATGTCGAGTACATTAAATGAAATCCCTGATTTTCAGAGACAATTATTCCAAAACATACAACTTGCAGTAACATTCAATTATATTGGGTGTCATTCATCAGTTGAACTAGTGTCGTCGCTCGAGTTGCATGCATGCCTAATTTCTTCATCATTTGTAGGCAATATTTTACTTAGGTTTTTCAACACAACGTTTTCTTGATCAACTTTTTTTTTTATGTTCTGCCCCTTCATCTTCCATCTACAAACACAAAAATAAATTGTAATAAGTATATCTACATTTATATATACAGTAGAATATACATGATTGTGTAAATAAAAAAGCATACCTTACCACCAAGTCTTTCATAAACAATACACATTCTTTAGAATACATGCTTCATGCATTCTCTCAAAATCTTCTGTGTTGGTTGCATTCCATACTTTGTTTCCTGCATGTTTAATACGACATGACAGAGCACAACCAATATAATCAATATAAAGTTTTCTTGTTTTTTCATTAATTATAAAACAAGGGAAGTTAAACAACATAGCTACTTACAATTTGTTCAATTAAACTTTCATAATTCAACATATACTCACAACCCATACTTAACCCAATGTTTATCAATTCATGGGTCGCCTCCTCTTTGCACGTTAACACCTACTAGAAGACATACATGGACAAGTGTAAATTAATTATTTAAATATAAAGATCACAACAAACATGAAATCTTAAGAAAGGTCGAAAACGTAAATACTCACAAAGTTTGTGATCAACCATTTTATTCATTGTCGTCCTGTCTTATGTGTTTAATGGATTCTAATTTTTTTTTCTTTTCTGCAACAAAACATTTGAAAAACAATATTTCACGCAATAATTAAATTTGATGTACATAAAAAGAATAAATAAATGATTGCATACCTCTAATGCACATTGTAGTTGGGATGGCTCCTCTTGTGACGCAATTATGTTCATTTCTTTTACCATCTTCTTCTACACTTTTTTGGACATCCCTACCGACATGTTTTGGTTTTCCCCTTGTTTGTACCTTGGAATTTTCAAAATTTCCCTGAAAAAAATAAAATAAAATAAAATAAAAAATTGCGTATTTTTTTAAAAAAATAAGATCTTGATGCATATAGTAGTTTAATACGCATCGGGGCGTCAACCATATTGCACCGGTGCATCAACCATATATATATATATATGCACTGCTATAGTATAACAATGTCGTTGTGAAATTGAAAACATTTTACAAATTTTGGTATTCAGTCGGTGCTTTATGAATTAAGAAAAGCACGACTTCCTAAGTATTGTTTATTATGCATCGTCAACCTGTGAACAAATTTAAGACATGGTGGTTTCCATATAAAAAACAATGATTTTTCCATTTTAAACTCAACGGTGTGCTTTGTAAAAAGTGTGCCCCAATGCTTATTTAGGCAAAAAGTGGACCGCGAAAAGGATTTTTTAAATATTATTTCTAATTTTAATTAAGTGATGCTATTGACATACAAATAAGCATTGGTGTTCTTACTATGTACAAAGCGCACCTGTCACTGTGAAGGAATTTTTCAAAAAAAATAAAAATGACAGTGACAGGATGGTTTGGGATTCAATGCAATGAGTGGTTTCATTGCAACTGATAGGAAACACCCATATATAAATAAACAAACCCTATAAAAAATTGCTTAAAACAATCTCCTTGTGAAATATAGAAAGAGAAAGCAAAAAACAGTGAGCAAATTAGGGCATCTAATACTATAGGTAACTGTGAAACCCTTTTTTTTGTTGGAAATGCACTGAAAATTGTTTGAATCAAATAGGAGAATGATTAAGATGATTAATAGAATGAAATCATATACCTGAATTTTCTCCCCTACAGATTTCTATGTGATTTACAATAATCCCCCTCAAACTTGGCTCTTAAAAAAAACCCGCCCACTCCGAAGTCTTTGCAGATAAATCTTTGTTGCACAAATATCCCTTCTAAATTTTGACAAGGACATAAAATAATGAATAGGGTTTTCCTTTATAAACACAAAAACTGAAACTCTCGCTCACTTTTTCGTTGTGTATTTCGACACATTGATGATAAACGCGTGTACTAGTTTTTTTCAAAAGTTACATTTTCGATGTGTTATATAGTGAGTAGCGCACCGATGTGGCGTGTATGCATAAAGCACCGATTTATTTTCGTAATAAAATTCAACATATTGATAGTAAGCATGCTTTATTTTTCTAACTTGCTTCAGTCGATGCGTTATACAGCTAGAAACGCATCGATGTGGTGTGTAAGTAATAACGCATCGTAAGACAATTTAATTTGCAAAATGCAAAAGCAAACATTTGCATTTAAATTTTGTTGAGGTTTTGCTTTACGAAGGCAATAACTGAGGTCAGTCTTTGGTGTTTCACCAAATTAAATGCACTGGTGCCTTTGGTTTATCCATATGCACCAATGCGTCTGTAACACCTTGTTTCCCCCAGTCTGTAAAAAAATAACTATATTGGCCAAGAACTATGGCAAACTCAAAGATGTGAATGTTTGATCTGACGGACCTTTGTATAAAAGGTCGATGAATGTAAATTATGATATGATTATGTGTTGCATGACTGCTGGGAGGGGGATGTGCTAAAAGAGACCACGATGGCTAATGAGAGGTGGTGGAAGGGACCTGGAATGGTTGCGTTAACTTCCACCGAGCCAGTACCGTACTGGTTTTTACTTGCTCAAAGACCAAAGCAACTCTCTGACATTGGAATGGATTTACCGTCAGATTGGTAGGTGGGGAGGCTCCTCAAGAGTTAATGAGGGGATGGGGGTGAACCACCCATCCGTAAAAACTCCCAGACCTGACCACGGACGGGGAAATTTGCGCCACACACAATCTTGCAGAGAAAAGACAAGAGAGGAAGTGTGGTAAGGTGTGGAGAGAAGAGAACACGCGAGACAGGATCGCGGAAGAGAACCGGGAGAAACTCTGGAAAACATAGAGAGTTCTAAACATAGCAGAAGGAGAGTAACCTTCGTCGTTGACTTCCGTGGAGCTGGAAGTAGGAGACTGAATATCAAAGCATCGTGGTCTAGCTCGGGGGTAGCTGGTGGTAAATCCGTTTGGAGTCACTGAGCCTACGGTTGGGTGGAAACGAGCACCCCTCTTAGTAGTCGCATCACACATGGTGTTTCTGATAAGTGTTTATATCTTGTATCTTGAATTGAATATCATGGACGCATGCTCATGTTTATACGCTCATAAATGGTTTCTGTATAGAAGTGTTTGCCTTGTGTTTTGATCCGAAATAATGGATGCATGCTTATACTTATATGACCATAATCGGTTTATGTATAGAATGAATAAGTTCAGAATACGAGTCTGTTCCCTTGAGATTTGTTCCATCTACTTGACTCACGCTATGTCCTGGTTTAATTTCCCGAAGGCACCTCCTCCCGGGAAGTTTCCTCGCATCCCAGAGCCGGAGTGAGTTCCTTGAAAAGACTACCGTTATAGTAAACCCACGAGTTTACTTTATCCCTATCACAGAGTTCATAGCTCAGCGAATTAGGAAGGCTTTTTAGTCAGGTCACCAAGCCTAGGGATAATTACCCCAAAACCCTCTGAAGGATCATGTGATCTGAGTCTGGAAACCTTATACAAGAAAGAGTAGTTCTCTCAGGTTTCAGCATTTCGACACCCAGGAAACCAAAGGGCAAGACCCCTCATTTTCGCCAGTTGCGAAATCCCGGTCTACGAAACCCTGAATCGGTTTAGCGTGAATAGGTTTCGGCGTTTCGGCACCCGGGAGACCAAAGGGAAAGACCCCTCATTTTCGCCAGTCGAGAAATCCCAACATAGGAAACCCTGAATCGGTTTAGCGTGAATAGGTTTCGGTGTTTCGGCACCTGGGAAACCCAAGGGAAAGACCCCTCATTTTCGCCAGTCGCGAAATCCCGGTCTACGAAACCCCGAATCGGTTTAGCGTGAATAGGTTTCGGCGTTTCGACACCCGAGAGACCAAAGGGCAAGACCCCTCGTTTTCGCCACTCGCGAAATCCCAGTATACGAAACCCCGAATCGATTTAGTGTGAATAGGTTTCGGCGTTTCGACACCAAGGAAACCAAAGGGCAAGACCCCTTGTTTTCGCCAGTTGCGAAATCCTGGTATACGAAACCCCGAATCGATTTAGCGTGAATAGGTTTCGACGTTTCCTCACCTGGGAAACCAAAGGGAAAGACCCCTTGTTTTCACCAGACATGAAATCCCGGTATACGAAACCCCGAATCGGTTTAGCATGAATAAGTTTCGGTGTTTCGGCACCCAAGAAACCAAAGGGCAAGACCCCTCGTTTTCGCAAGTCGCGAAATCCCGGTACACGAAACCTCGGCGCGCTCTGTGGATGAGCCCTAGGTCACCAGACAGGGTCTTGTGGTAGGAAGGAGGAGTCCCGAAAGAATCTGGACCGTCCCTTTGTAGGGACCCGTGACAAAGATCTAAAGCCGTCGGGGTTCTGGAGATCGGGGAAATAGGGGTGAAGACCCCGCCAAAATCCTGAAAGGTAGAATTCCAGAATTTAATCCGGGTCGTTGATCAAGTCGACGATCTGGACCGTAGATCTGGATGATACCGGGCTTTCGGGTTTCAGGTATTGAAGGAACAAGGGTTCCTTGCAACAGGAATCTCGAAAGCCAAGTTTCGGTAGCGCCATTTAGTGTTAGCGTGTGTTCACTGAGGTGGTCGCATGGAGTAGGAAAAAGGGGAGCCAAGGAGCTCGTTAACCCCATTTCAGGTTTCAGCACTTCAAGGGGACAGGGAGGCGGGGAGAGCTCTCACACAGAAATCCCAAAATGCGAAAGCTGGAAGCACCTTTTTGGTAAGGCCTGTGGTCATAGCCAACGATCACATGGAGGAGGATAAGGGAAGGGATGGTTTGCGCTAGCCCCCCTAGAAATTCGGGGATTCTGTCCCTCGAAGAAAAGACGAAAAAGACAAAAAAATATAGGTTGTCGTAGTGGGTATGTGACAGCGTCTTTATACAATGAAGCTCACTGTCAAGTTATAAAAGTTATTCGAAATTATTTTTGAAGATAGATTGTTCTATGCTTCCCAAGATGACAATTTTGGTTCAAATGCAGGGAAAAAGGAATTATAATATCAAATGGCCAATTCTTCGGATTCCAACTCATTTTGTATCGTTGGAAGTCCTTCAAGTTCTCTCACGTTGATTGCAGTACGTCTAAATTTTATTGATAATTCATTTATATCGTTGAATTTATGTTATGTATGCACGTGCAGTTGAATAATTGTTCATTGAATTTTGCAAGATCAAGATTCATGATTGAGTTTAGATGCTCAAGATATTCCCGTAGTCCCAAAATTCTGCAAGCTCTTATCAGGAGAAAGATACCGCAAGCAGATGTTTGATGAAAATGGACAATTGTTTTACCCTACCAATACAAACATGCCATCTTCCAACAACCAACCTGGGTCAACGGTATTACACAATGAATTGGATCCCTTTTATGTAGACAACCTTGGAGGGCGTAAGAAAAAGATGATTGAGTAATTGAATTTTTGTATTTTCAATTGAACTAATGTAAATTTATTACTTAATTCGACATTTGTTTTATAAAATTGTTGGTTTCATGTTTATTATTGGGAAAAAAATGTCCATGCTTCTAATAAGTGTTTGGTATAATGTTTGAACATATTTTATTTTTTTTGTAAATTCAAGAGCTAATCTATTAAAATACAATAAAAAACATAGAGATTGTCCCTGAGAGTGGACAAAAATGGGCCTGCCCTTAGTGGGAAACCAGGTAGGGAGAGACTTGAGAATTCTTCCCGCCCTTAATGGGAAACCAGGCTTACCAAAAAGCTTAGGTTTAATTATCTGTTTGTCTTTTGCCAGAAAACCATTAAAGCTTGCAAAAGCTAAAAAAACCTCAAAGTAGTGCAGAGGCCTGAACATCAAGAATAGGGGTCGTCCGTAGGAGTTTCTTTGATAACCGGAAAACCACCAAAACCACTATCGTTATTGTTGGCAGAGCTAGAGTTGTCTGAGGATAGATGCTTGACCGATAGGCCTACTGTTTTGATGTCAGGAGCCTTCAACGATCTATGCGTGCCTAGGGCAGTCAACGTGCTTTTCATGCCTGGAGCAGTCACTTTCGTCGAGAAATGCATTCCTGGAGCCGTCAACGTGCCACACGTTCCTAGAGGATTCATCTCAATTGTAATGCTGGGAGTCTCTTGAGGCATCGAGGAGTTAGGGTTGGCCGTAGAGGGAGGAGGACAAGTGTTGGGGGAGGGCTAAGCAGAGAGAGGAGGGTAAGTTGTGGGGGAGTGGGGTGAACAAGGTGAGCTAGAGGGGCTTGGAACAAAGACACCTTGGAGGCCGAGGAGGGCGCGGGTGAGGAGATTTTTGACCACCTAGCATCTTCGTCGATGCCTGGAGGTGCAACGGGATGCCGGGAGGGAGCCTGAGATCTCGTCTTCCCAGTCATCAAGTAATTGTTGTAATGAGCCCAAAACTGAGCGATCAAAGCCATCATGGTTGGATAGGAAGGGAAAATGAGGAGTTGTGGAGGTTCTCCTACCACGACCACTTCATCCCAGGGTGGGGGTTGTGCACCGATGAGGAGGCATGAGCGAGCAATTGAGAAAAATGGGCGTTGAGAAGAGCCACCACCTTGTGCTAAGAGTAGAGGAACGTCATCTGTGAAGCGTCAAGAGCCAGTTCACAAGGGAGGCAAGGTGAAAATGAGAGGAGAGATCATGGGTGGCCGAGAGAAGAGCACAAATGTGAGGGGGTGTCATGTCCGACGCCATTAAGGTCATCGGATTATTGGAGCGTGTGAGTTGAAGGTGAGTACAGAGACATCGCAGGTGAGGGGCAGGAGCCATGGACGAAATAAAGGAACCGTGTCTCGGGGAGAGGGTAATTAAGGCACATGAGGGAGAGGTGAGGTGGCACGCGTCTAGATAGCGTGGCGCATGCTGGGGGGAGAGGTGGTGGCCGCCATGTGGACACCCACATCCAGGGATAATGTTTGAACATATTAAATGCATTGTGTTACAAATATTATCGATGTAATGTTCAATATTTTTACAATCGAGATTTTGATGATGAGTGACTTGTCCATCACCTATCGTTGCACCCCACTACGATGTCAAGTCGTGAGCTTGCTGCTAAACAAAAATAGCTCAGAGAGGAAGCATACTGAGAATGGTTGAAACGACCAACTATTCAATTCCCACTATGTCCCGAGTTACCAATTCAAAACCTCGACAATAACACTAGTTCTTCACATGTTGGGGATGAAGGCAATAATATAGAGGTTGGTATGGATGATTTCTTGCGGGATACCTAGGCCATGTAGGGAATGTTGTTAGATGAATTCTAGCAAAATGAACTAGGGAATGATGCTAATGATGTAGATACCTACTTTGAAAGCCTGAAATTTGCTTCCACCACCCCTCTATTTGGTCGAGTACAGGGGTCTGCAAGGTCTACCCAGCTATGGACAACAATGTTACTATACAACTTGGAAGCAATGTATGGTATGTCAGACGCGTGTTTCTCGACACTTTTGAGGTAACTAACCATCAAGTCCCCTAAATTTGTAAGGATTCTTATCACACAATGAAGGAAGAAAAGGGTTTATTTTATTTATTCCTAATGTCAGTGTACATTTCTATTTCCCACTAATTGTGGGTTACTCAAAGATAAGGTACTTCCGAGTGATAATTTATTGTCTGATAGTTGCGCAAAAGGAAAGCAAATGTTGAAAATGTTGGGTGTTGAGTACATATCATACCACACATGTCTGAATGATTGTATTGTATACATAAATGAATATGTGGACAAAGAGATATGTCCAGAATGTGGGCATGACAGGTGCCATAAATTAAAAAAGGGTAAGGCACATGGACCTCCTTATAAGATATTGAGGCACATGCCTATAATTCCAAGGATTTAAAGGCTCTTTCATTGAAAACAATTAGCCATGTTGCAGGGGTGGCATGCCTCACATATAAGTGAGCCAGGAGTTATGCAAATCTCAACATATTCAATAGCCACGAAGCATATAGAGGACACATGGCCCGATAAATTCAAGGATGAAGTATAGAGCCTACGATTGAGCATAACTATGAATGGAGTTAACATGTATTCCCTCCAAAACACCAACTATTATGTTTAGCCAGTGGTAGTAATCAATAACAATATCCCCCCATGGTTATCCATGAAGAATGAACATCTTATGTTGGCTCTTATAGTCCCTGGTAGAAGACAAGTGAAGAGAATGGATGTCTACATCCAACCATTGATCGATGAATTTAAGCAATTATATGAATGGATACATGTATATGATGTATCAAGACCCATCCCAATAGAGAGGTCTTTTATGTTATATGACATATGTGCGTACACCACGGACGATTATCTAGGAGGAAGAGTTTGCTCTAGTAAGCATGTTCATTGATTTGTTTATATCTGTAATGTTATTTGGCATACTTCATTTGGTGCAAATATATTTTTTATACTGACATGCTCTGTATACGATAACATTACAGGTCTTGTAACAAAAGGGTATCATGGATGTAAATGTTGTGGACCTTCTATAAATGCTAGGTGGTCCAACCACCTACAAAAGTTGGTGTACAATTGTTCAAGTGTATTCCTTCTAGAAGACCACCCTTATAGAAGAGTTGCATATGCATTCAATGGTAAACCAGAGAGAACCCAAAGACTTGAAATAATAAAACTGATGGACTGGATTAGGGCATATGACACAAAGAAGGAGAAGGAAATGGCAGAATTGTTTGATTCAAATGGGGAACCGATGTTTGATGATATTAAATTTGTTGACACCTATGTTGAGAAAATTTTCATTGGGATGAAAAGGAAATATGTATTTTATTGATCTGTAAATTGTCATGGATATTCCACTGGAACAGTTCGTCACAACAGATTTGATAAATAACTGAAATATTTATTATTAAGATTATTTTTCCTTTAGATTTCCAGAATATTTAGTTACTGGTTTTTCTACTTATGCATGAAATAGATAAAATGCACAAAATAGAGAACAGTAAAATACAACCACACCATCCACAAATAAACACAAGATATGACCTCAGAAACCCAATACGGAGAAAACCCAGCTAGAAGGTGAGGTTGCTTTGCTCTATTTTCTATGGTATAGAAATGATGCAAGTATAAAGAAATAGGCACTCTCCGTGGAGTTGCCTTTGACCTGTGGCCTGTATGGCTGCTACAAAATCTCTCCCCCTCGGTTATACGCATAGAATACCGCTCTCAGATGTTTTGTTCAACTATGGAACAAGATATAATGCAAAAGAATGGAACCCCTACTCATAGTGGCCCGATATTTAACATAGCCTGATAGCCATCTAGGGTTAGGTTTTGTACTTCCTCAACCCTTAATTGTGGTAGGTTCTTGGACCTTCTAGAATCTTCTTGAAATTACATATGTGGCTAACCCCATATGCATGAGTAACGGGGGCTAATGTGACATCCTCTCATACCATGTTGGTCAACACTGTAAGTAAACTTATGTGAGGCATAACCTTTGAATACGAACTTTGATTGACGCACGGTCTGCACCGTTGGAAAGGTCTCAGAGTGTAGAATACCATGAAGGGGTTGTGCATAAGTTCTAGAAACCAGAACCCCCAAAAATGTCGTTTAATGCCTCAAATAGCTCTGTAAGGTTTAAGACCCCAATTTTCCAAACTAGGACATTCCACTAAAATGACCCTGCAAGTTGATTCCTCAATTTTTTCCCACTTTGAAAGCATTGAGATAGGTGAAAAATAATATAATGATCCAATCCAGATCATTTATGAGCTTCCATATTGGGAGCATCTTAAGATTGGCCACTTACTAGATCCCATGCATATATTAAAAAATGTTTCATCTTCTTTATGGAGACACATATCATGGATTAAAAGAGACACATTTGCTCTTAGGAGAGATCTTGTTGCTTCAAATACTAAAAAGAGACATTGGCCAAGAAAAGAAACTATAGGAGAGGTTGGTCCCTCTTGGTCTTTTAAAGAAGGTGACGTCCCATGGATTTGAAGAAAAAATATCTTTCTATGGCGAAGGATGTTATATTGGGTGTGAAGGCACCTCTTTATATGGATTGACTCTACAACATTACTTCAATGTAGAAGGGAATTTGTAGAAGGGAATTTGTCGGGGTTGAAATCTAAGGGTATGTATGTTGAATACACGATTCTTCTTTATACTGACGTCGATAAAAGAATGTTATGCACTCACAGTTTTATGGAAATTAATGATGTGTGTGTCTATTTTGTAGTGTCATTATCCTTTACTTATGTGTGGTTGTGTGAAGCATGACTTCCCCCGGGACCCGCTACGTGCCATATCAAAATTATCTGCATTTGCATGTTGGATCACATCAAGGGATATTCATATGGTTAGCATTCCACTATGACATCGAGAGATAACTGAGATTGCTTTTATGTTTGAGAAGGAATTGCCCATGAGTTTTATGGACTTGCAAGTCCATCTTCTAATTCACCTACCTCATAAGGTTGAATTAGTTCGTGTGCTCTCATGTCGTTGGATGTTCTTCTTACAGAGGTACATGAAAACATAGAAGGGGTTTGTTCAACAAAGGGAAAAACCAGAGGGCTATATGGAAAAGGGGTAAATAGTATACGAGTCCTTCTATTATGCCATTGAGTACATCAAGCAAATTGACGACATAATAGGGGCAATTGTTTAAGATGACCATTAAGATGAGGACAAAAGGGAAGGGGAACTAATCCAAATGAACAAAAAAAGGCACTTGATAAGGAGTAAGTCAATTATATTTTGTCAATTTAGTACAAAGAAATTGTTTACATTGAAGTTGATAATATATATTTCATCCCATGTTATTTGTTTTGAATTCTTGTATACATCAACGAATTTAGAAATTGATGCTATCAATAAATTCGTTTTTTAAGTTGATAATATATATTTGATCTCATGTTATTCATTTTGAATTTTTGTATACATCAGTGAATTTAGAAATTGTTGTCATCAATAAATTCATTCTTTACAACGCGGAGGCAACACGACCATGGGTCATGTTGTATGAAGAGAAAAGAAGGAAATGGGTTAGTGACAAGAAAGCATTCATATGGTTTAATGGTAGAAGCATGACTTATCCCGATCATTTAAAAGAAAAATATGCCAAAAATATGTCCCAACAATTGGGTGGTTGACTAGATACAAGAGAAATATGTGGTGTCCAGTCGTAACATATGTGGAGGAGATCTGGATGCACTAAACATAGGGATCGAGTGCAACAACTATATAATAACCTCTTTGAGTACCAAGTTCTATTTACAATATTGTGCATTTGAATTGTAACAAGTATTATGCTTTTATTAATGCTTCGGTTATTAGACATATGACATCGTCCTTTGTTCGCATCTTTACAGGTGCATTTGTTCCCATCTATGTGGGCATATGGACATCATTTTCACACTGAGTATGTTGATGATGGACACATCGCACAAGATTGTGGAGTGGAGGTCGAGTTCAACCAATCTAGTTGTGCTAGCCACCGTGATCAGAACCTAATAGAGGGGACGTTAGGTTACATTAGAAAGATAAAAGAGATCATGCAAGTGGACTTCTCATCGTTTCAATGTGTTATTTTTCTGTTGGAAGTAGTGGGATACATTTGACAAGAGAAATGTAAAGGAAGATCATGATAGTGGGCTAATATGTATTAACTCTAAAAAAATGTGGGTTGAAAGTAAGGAGCCTTATGTTTTCCCAAAACATTGCAACAAAGTGTTTTTTTTACCCATATGTGTTGGATGGGGATTGGTGGTTCGTACTAGGACATGATACAAAATCTAAACATATTTTTTAGAACAACAATGTTACAATGCCAAGCGACGAATATAATCAAGGTGATGGCAACAAAGATTAATATGCAAATGATTTGTTTGGACATTTATATTGTGGATGTGTCATTTTATTATGGGTATCTATAATGGCCAATTATGTTTGTTTTTTTCTTCATTTTATAATTAGATTGGATATGAAAAGTTAACAACCATTTACAACCACCATATTGAAAATACATTAAATAGTACAAGCATAAGTTGTGGTTTTGAAATATTTGTATTGTCATATTTATTGTTTACTATAGCAAATTTATGTTGTATTGTATTAACATATGTTTATGTTAACGTTTGAATTATTAAGCATTAATTGAGATATCACAAAGTTGGCGACTTACAATAGTAAATGTTTATTTTAAATTATATTTTATTTAACAAAAAAATGAAAATATTAAAAATTATTCAAACCTCAATTTTTTTATTATTTGAAAAAATCAAAATTCAAATAAGCATACTTACTTTGATAGACCTTCTAAGTGTTAATGTTTATGCCATTATTATAGTTCTTTGCATTTCAATAGATAACAACAACATAAGAACATGATCACTGAGAAATACACATTCACAAGAGACACAACATTTATCCTGGGAAACCCTCTAGGGGAAGAAAACCCAACAAAACTTCCTTAATATAAATAGCCAATACAATGCCAAGAGATCTTATGCTAAAACAGAAAGTCCTCTCCCAAGATATGCACCACTCTCTCTCTCCTTTGCCGGTAACAGATCAAAACTTGTCTCTCAAACTGAGCAAGTGAGTTGTGTTCAAATGAGGTGCTAGCCTCCTTTATTTATACAAGTTCTGGCATGTGTGGAGTGTCTCTTCACTGGCAGGGCCGACTTCTCCATCTGGGTGGGTAAACCCACCTTTATTATATTTCTAGGTCTTCTTATTAACTGTTGGGGCTGACTTCTTATTCTGCCTATTATAATTGTCTGTTGACCAATCCGCAAAAGGGGATTTGGTCCTATTACAATATCCGACATGATCAATCCATAATGGGGATTGATCCTATAAATAAAATATCAATAATAATAAGAATACTCTTTGCAGTTACATTATTTCAACACTCCCCCTTAACAAGAAGGGTATTCTTCAACAACATCATGTGAGAGAGAGAGAGAGGACAACATCATCAACATCATCAAGTAGGAGGACAACATCATCAATATCATCTTGGCTAGCATATCTATAAATCATCGGAAGTTTTCTTCATCGGCAACATCGTCATTCTCAAAAGAATGCCATCATCATCTGCATCAATATGTATCAGTATAAAAATGATACCTCATCACAGCACTAGGCTGGCCCATCACAGTACTAGACTGGCTCTATGTCACAGCTGTTAAGTTGGTAGCTCAGTGCAAGTCACATCTTGCTTTACATCTAACAACTAGGTCAGAAGCAAGGTATACATCATCTTGCTTTACGTCTAACAACTGGGTCAGAAGCAAGGAACACATCATCATCTTGCTTTACATCTAACAACTAGGTCAGAAGCAAGGAACACATCATCATCTTGCTTTACGTCTAACAACTAGGTTAGAAGCAAGGAACACATCATCATATTGCTTTACGTCTAACAACTAGGTCAAAAGCAAGGAATCATCTTTCTTTATGTCTAACAGCGAGGTCAGAAGCAAGGAACACACACATCATCTTGCTTTACATCTAACAGCGAGGTAAGAAGCAAGGAATCATCTTGCTTTACGTCTAACAATGAGGTAAGAAGCAAGGAACACACACATCATCTTGCTTTACGTCTAACAGTGAGGTCATAAGCAAGGAATCATCTTGCTTTACGTCTAACAACGAGGTCAGAAGCAAGTAACACAGACATCATCTTGCTTTACGTCTAACGGCGAGGTCAGAAGCAAGGAATCATCTTGCTTTACGTCTAACAACGAGGTCAAAAGCAAGGAACACACACATCATCTTGCTTTACGTCTAACAGCGAGGTCAGAAGCAAGGAATCATCTTGCTTTACGTCTAACAACGAGGTTAGAAGAAAGGAACACACACATCATCTTGCTTTACGTCTAACAGCGAGGTCAGAAGCAAGGAATCATATATACTCCCCCTTTCGGGGAGGGTCCTTTCAAACTATACCAAGCTTATCTCGAAAGTGTTCAAACTTTACACGAGATAGAGGTTTGGTCAACACATCAACAACCTGTTCATCTGTGCTAACATACAAGAGCTTCAAGGCTCCTCTTTGCACCATGTCACAGATGTAATGATAGCGAATCTCTATGTGCTTCGACCTGTCATGGAATACAGGATTCTCTGTCATCTTTATCCATCTCTGGTTGTCATATAGGATCGTGGTTGCTTCCATCTCTAGGTCAAATAGACCAGTCAACAACTTTCGAATCCATATAGCTTCGCAGCTAGCAGAACATGCGGCAATGTACTCTACTTCCGCTGTGCTGAGAGAAATACTGGATTGCTTCCTACTCTGCCACGAAATCATGGTTGATCCGAAACTGAAACAACATCCGGAAGTGCTTTTTCTATCAACAACGCTTCCTGCCCAATCTGAATCAATGTATCCACTCAATGTGAAATTATGATCTCTGTCATAACTGAGACCATAATCTATCATACCTTTAAGGTACCTCATCACATGTTTTGCAGCCACTAGGTGAACATGTCTGGGCTGTACCAGAAACTGACTCAAGGTGTTCACAGCAAAACAAATGTTTGGTCTGGTGTTCGTCAGGTACATCAGTGATCCAATAATCTCTCTGTACAGTGTGGCATCAATCAAATTTGACAAAGTATCGACCAACAACTTCAGCTTCGCTTCCATGGGTGTATTCATGGGTTTGCATTCCAGCATGTCGAATCTCTTTAAGATCTTGACGGTGTACTTCTCTTGGTTAAGGAAGATCCTCTCTGGACTCTGCCATACCTTAAGACCTAAGAAGTAATGCATTAGGCCAAGGTCTTTCATTTCAAATTCCGAGGCAAGTCTCCTTTTACGTTAAGCGATGAGTTTTTCTTCTCTAGTTAAGAATAAGTCATCCACATATAGCAGTAAGATTATTGGCTCATTATCCATAATTTTGAAGTAGAGATTTGAGTTTGCTTTACTCTTGTTAAAGCCTAAGCTCGTCAAGAAACTGTCTATACAGCCATACCAATCTCTAGGAGCTTGCTTCAATCCGTATAAGGCTTTCTTCAATCTGCAGACATGAGACTTCATGTCTTCAACCTCAAATCCTTGAGGTTGCTCTATATACACTTCCTCTTCGATGACACCATTTAGGAAAGCTGTCTTCACGTCCATCTGGTGCAGCTTCCACTTCATCTTACCTACAAGAGCTATGATGGTCCTGATTGAAGTGTATCTGGCCACAGGAGCGAATGTCTCTTCATAGTCAATGCCTTCCTTCTGTTGAAAGCCACGAGTGACAAATCTTGCTTTATATTTCTCAATACTTCCATCAACAACATGTTTTATTTTGAAGAGCCATTTTGATGATACCACATCCTTACTTTCTGGTCTGTGAACAATTTCCCATACATTGTTCTTTATTATGGATTGGTATTCCTCTGTCATGGCATCTGCCCATTCCTTCTTTTGAATGGCTTCTTCAAATCAGGTAGGCTCCTCATCTAGGAGATCACACATCAAAGCCGTGTAACTGGAGAATGGCTTTGGTCTTTTCACCTGTCTCGAGGTTCCTTTTGGAACACCATACTTCTCTCCATCTTGAATAAGCTCTCTTGCCCGAGCAGGCTTTCTTTTATGGGAGAAGGTCATCTGAGGAGGTTCTTGAACTTCTGTTACATCATGGTCTTCAAGAGTTTCCTCATCAGGGGAAGTTATGAATTCCCTCACTGGTTCTGCAGCTCTGGGAACTTCCCTCATGGATTCTGTAATCCTGGGAATTGTTGGTTCCTCTTCATACACTTCTTCAAGCTGACATCTTCTTGATTTATTAAGTGTTGCTTCTTTATCAAAGGTCACGTCCCTGCTGATCTCAATGTGGCAGTGACTTGGTATATAGATTCTGAAGGCCTTGGAGACCTGACAATATCCTACAAATATTCCCTTCCTTCCGGAGGATTCCAACTTGTTTCTCTTCTCTTTCGGAATGTGTATGAAGACTGGGCAACCAAATATTTTGAGATGGCTTACCTTTGGCTTCTTTCCGGTGAACATCTCTTCCGGGGTCTTGAACCTAAGTGCATTATGGGATAGTCGGTTCTGCACATAAACAACTTCCATTGTTGCTTCTGCCCATAAGCACATAGGAAGATCTTGATCATGGATCATAGTCTTCACAGCTTCCACAATCGTTCTGTTCTTCCTTTTAGCTACACCATTTTGTTGAGGATTCTAGGGAGTAGTGAGTTCCCTCTTGATCCCAACATCTCTGCAGAAGTTCATGAACTCTTTTGAGGTATATTCTCCTCCATTATCTGACCTGAGTGTCTTGATCTTCCTTTCAGAAAGATTCTCTATCAAGGCTTTAAATTCCTTGAACTTGCTGAATACTTCATCTTTAGATTTCAAGAAATATATCCAGGTCTTGCGAGAATAGTCATCAATAAATGATACATAGTATACATACCTGCTAATGGAGGATGATGGCATTGGGCCACACACGCCTGAATGAATGAGTTCCAGTACTCCTTCGGCTTTGCTGTCCCTTTTTGGAAAAGGGTTCTCGATGTTCTTCCCTTGCGCACATCCATTGCATATGCCTTCCTGATCACCCTTGAGTTCTGGTAAACCTGTGACAACTTTGCATATGTATGGTAGCGCCTTGTATTTGATGTGGGCCAATCTTCTATGCCAAAGTTCGCATGAGTTTTCAATGGCATGGGTCATGGCAGTCTCTGGATGACCCTTTAGCTTATATAAGCTATTTTCTTCATTTCCAATGACTATTGCTTCATTTATGGTTTCTCCTCTAGCCCACATAAGAACTTCTCCATCTATAAAGGCAACTCTATAGCCTTTCTTGTCTAAAGCTGATATGGAAAGTAAGTTCTTCTTTAAGCCTGGTACATAGAGTACATCCTTCATCTTTATTACGTTTTCTGAATCTAGCTTGTAGTTTGATTCTCCCACTCCCTTGATGGGATATTGGTAATCATCTCCAAGTGTCACTTTCTAAGAAAACTTCTTTTTTGAAATGCAAGAGAGAGTATTTCTCTTACCCGTCATGTGCTTTGATGCACCACTATCAATGAGCCATGTGTCCTCTCTAGGTGTTACTAATCCTGAGAGGGCCGAGATCAAGACATGGTCCTTGATCATCTTCGTAGGTGGCTCTTCATCTTCGACTATGTGGGCATGTTGCCTCTTATGTTTCCTCTTGTATTATTCTCGTCTGACTGGACAAGAATTTGCCTTGTGTCCCATCTTATCACAATGATAGCATTGTATAGATGAAAGATCTCTTTCCTTGCGTTGTCCTTTCTTCTGAAATGTCCATGGATGAGATTCTTTGTTATTGGATTTGTTTGATGATTGAGGCTCTCCATGAGCCTCCCTTTTGAGGTAGGGTTTCTTCCTTCCTCCTTTGGTGTGGGTGGCTAGGGCTTGATCATCATCCCTAGCTAGTAGCACTTCACGATGCACTACTCTTGTTTCTTCTTGGATGCATTCTTCCCATAGGCTGTCGAACTTCAGTTTCTCCTTTCTCGCACATATCGTCTGGATGAAGGCATCTCAAGGTCTTGTAAGACCATTTAGTGCCGTCATTATGAGTTTGTCTTCATCTATGGTATCTCCAATAGCTTCTAGCTGTTGTTTGAATTCCGAGATTTTGGAGAAGTATTCCTGAATCATTTCTCCTTTCTGCATCCTTGTATTCTTCAGTTGAGTTCTAGGATTCATCTTCAAGTTTATGTTCTTTCCTTCATATAGTCTGGTCAAGGCATCAAACATTTCTTTCGGGGTCTTCTTGGATGACACATAAGGGATCAGATGGTCCTTGATTGAATCTACAATGATTCTTTTGGCCCTTATTGTGTCCTTTTGATGCTTTGCCTTTTCTGCAGCATCTTCGGGTTCCGGTAATTCTTCCTTGACGAATCTTGCTAGATCATTCTCTTCAAGAATGAGGCCAATCCTATACTTCCAAGCACGGAATTTTTCCACTCCTTATAACTTGTCAACAAGCTTAATGCTTCCAGACATCTTTTCTTGGAGCGAGGAAAATGACCGAAAAATCAAAGTGCTCAAAATCAAAATTTGAACTTACCAGGAGATGCGCTTGGCTGAGGCGAGCTGCCTGGTGTGCTTGGATCTGAGAAAATCCAAATTTTGCCCCTTCAAATCTGATCTACGGATTTCTTGACTGGTGCTTCTGGTACTTCTGGTACTCTGGTACTTCTGGTACTGGTTTTGTTTCTCATTTTTAGCCCGCATGCTGGTACTGGTGACTTTCAGGTTTCTTTTGGGGATGTAGTAGTATTGTATTGAGCATGGTCTGTGGACTAGTTTCTGCTATGATCATCCGTTATGGTCTTAAAGATGTAAAAAAATTATATTTTCAGTAATATAATTTGAGTGATTTTTCTATTGGAAAAGTGTCAATATAGGAAGGACATGGAAATTCTAAAAGAGTATTTTTCTAGAGCCTAGTCAGAATTAAGGAAAATTACTTATCTAAAAGTATAGAAATCTTTGTTAATTTTACTAATTCTTAAAATACTAATTATAAAATGTTGGGTGACATTATTTTTTAATAGAAGATTCATAAAGCTTGTATTAGAGTAAAAAAAATTGTGAAACCATTTCATTGAAAGTGTATAGATAAAAATGTATTATTATTCTCCATATTTAGTATTTTAAATTTAATTGAATAAATTTCATATATTATAATAGTTTGATAATATAAATGAATAAAATCTTGAGAAAAAATAAATATTAATAAAATATAATAATTGTGATTTTAGTAAACAATTATATTATAACTTTGTATTGTAATCTTTGAATAATAAAAAATAAAAAAATAGCATTATTATTACATCATCATTATTATTATTAGTGAATACCTATGTTATAATGTTATTATTGTAATATATGAAAAAGACATAAATATTCAAATCACAATCATTTGTATCTTGTTGAACAACAAACAATTCATCTTGAAGAAGAGTTAAACATTATATGGCATTAATGGTTATAACTTTTTGCAATCACAATCCAAATTAAACGATTTTATAAAAGTAATGTTAAACATTATATGGCAGCTATAAATTTAAATGAGTGGTACATCTCAAATTTAACTTAAAAACAAAGAAATCATTTTAGCAATGTTCGTCATTAGCATATTCATAATACATTTTATAAATCAAACGACAACAACCACAACATTATATGAAAAATATAATATACATGTTAAACATACATCTCAACAAAATTTGCAATAAATATGTCATATATAGATCTCGAGTCAAATATAAAGCAACAAATATACATGTCACTAAGTACCACTACTAGCTAGGTCCACCTTTAGAGCTAGATGCATCAGTGTTTTTGCTATCAGAGGTAGAGCCTCTATCAAGACCAATTATGTCAGAAATAAATGTCGACAAAAGTGCACTATCAAATGTCTCTTTATCAATATCATTAAGATGTGCAACAGTACCTGATGCGAGCATAGTGTTCAAATCATCAAAAGCTTGCGACACATGTGGAGGAAGAAGAGGAGGAGGGGAATCAATGGATACACATGTGGAGGAGAAGGACAAGGATCAATGGATGGTGACACAAGTGCAGGAGGAGGACGAGGATAAGTGGAATATGGTGACACGTGTGGAGGAGGACCGGGAGGATGAGGAGGATCGAACGTGGATGTAATTTCAAACACATCTGGAGGAGGAGGAGGAGGAGGATCAAACATGGATGCAAGTTTAGACACATGTAGAGGGCAAGGAGGAGGAGGAGGATGCAAGTTCATACACATGTGGAGGGGAAGCAAGAGGATCGGTAGATGGTGCAACCGACTCATGTGGAAGAGGAAGAGGACCATGTGGTGGAGTACATGATGTGGTTGGCTCTGTTGATGAGCTAGATGGAGTGGGATCATGAGCAACACCCCTCAATGTCTCAATGAGATTGACGACACCAACAATATGACGCATCAACAATGTCATGCCATGAGGTAAACTCCTCCATATCATAGAGAGATCTTGTACATGTAATATGTCTCTAACCGGTGCAGGTACCACTCTGTGACTAGTCATGACACCGCACAGTTGATCTGCCACCTCTATCCGGACTCTCTGATCCAACCTACGTGGCATGTGGGATATTTGTATTGGAGGTTGGTCCTCTGCCTCCTCCATCACCTCATCCTCATATTGGGGAGGCTCATCCCCAACATATGTGCCAATATCTGCAAAACAATAGATAATAATAATAATAATATAATTGAAACAAAATGTTACAATAAATTACATGTGCATTAAATAATACATAAAAATATGGAACTAGATTTATCAAAACATAACGATAATATTACCTCTCTCATATGTTGGCTCAACTAGTGTAAATAAGATGCTTGAACATCCTCTCCAATACATCCCTACATACGGGTATTGTACAATATAGAGGATAAGATTTTCCTCGCTAGCCAATAAATCACATACATCCATACTAACCAGAGAAATTAGAAACTTGAAATGGCCCTTCTTGGGCATCAACTACCCCCACATGCACATGCACGCATCAAGCATAGGCCTAGCAAGAAAGCGAGATGCTAATGGTCGAGTGGCATGAACCCTCTCAAAAAATAGTGTAAATAACTCTGACGCGAATGGGAAGAATCTCGTCCCATGTAAAATGGCTCGACATTGATCTAATGCATGACAAAACTGTCTCAAAAAAATCTATGACCACCTAATCAATCGGGGCCTCTACAATAAAATATCTACATAATACAACATAGAGAAACTAATGCACTTCCCATCAGAGCTATACTATGACAATGCCGAGAGAATAAGACACATGCACCTAGCGTCCTCTCTACCAAATGAACTTATCTGCAGCTAACCACTTTGAACTTGGAACTTTGAAGAGGAATGAACCTCTGGATGGACATATCTCTGCACATATGTCAGTTGGGTCTCTCCTGCAACACCAGGAAGTAGTGCAGGGAAATGGGGAAAAGCCTTCCCCCTCTTAGACAACCCAATGATGAAATAGACATCCTCCTTCATGGGAAGATACCACAGATCATGACCAACCCTGAACTATTGTCGCCCATGATCCCAACGACGGATCAACTAATTTAACAATAAAGAGTTCTCCCTGATAAAACTTCAAGAGACCAACATCCATCAAAAGGTTGTGTTTCGATTGTGAAATAGGACGAGGGAACAACTCCCTCTCCCTCTCCTTGGCCTCCCACTCACACACAAATGTGTACATCTTGACCTATTATTGTTTTTGTTGCTGCTACTCCCCCTCCTCTCATTGTTGTCGTCTCTTATTCACATACAAATATCGTTAAGCACATATATATAGATAAAATAAATTGAAATTATAAAACAAACACATATATAAATGATATGTATTCAATAAAAATCTAAAATAGTAATCGGTGCGGCTCAAATAGAACATACGCCCCGTTGACGGTGCATGATATCAAACAAACAACACTGCCATGCAATGTTGTTACTAATATGCATCGATGCCACGTTTCTTGTTGCACCACTGCGTATTTTAGCGGTGCATCCCATAAGATACACCACACTTGTAAATTGTGAAATAATCGACCCGGTGCCATGCTCTTTACAACATTGGTGCATTGTTTATACCTAAAGGCACTGCTAGGTTAGATTGTTTCATCGCAAATTAAGCGGTGTGATGTGTTAATATGAACGCACCGGTGCAACCATGTTATTGTAGCATTGACATTATGTTTTGAGGTACATTGGATTTTATAGAACATCGGTAATGGGGCGTCCAATAAAACGCATCGGCGCGCAAAATCATATAATATTTTCCCAGTGCAGTGCTATTAACCACACCAGTTCATTTCGTTAACAAAGATGCACCACAACACTAAAATTTATGGCGCACACAATCGTTGGAACCCTTTGTTAAACTAAAAGCATCGGTGTGCTAGTTTTACCAAAGCACCGACATGATGTCTAGCGGTGCATTGTATTACTAATGCACCACAAACGAGGCCTTACAGAAGACGAACCACGATGCTTATTTTTCAAAACTTGTCGTGGTGTGTACTTTTAGCGTTTGTGCATTGGTTCTCCACGCTTATTTTTGCACCACCACAGATTGCAACGATGTGTCTAATAAGTCATACTGCTCTGATAGATTGTTAAAAATTTGGCCTCTTGTCGCTGTCTTTACAACACTGATGTGTTTTTTGGACTGATGGGCACCACTAAGTTAAATTGCTTTATTGTAATTGAAGTGATGCGATGTGTTACTATTAACGCATAAGTACTACCATGATAGTGAAGCATCAACATTTTGTTTAGTGATATGTTGTAAAGGATAAAGCACTGAACGAGGTGTCCAATGAGATGCCCCACTATGCGAAGTTGGGTAATATATGTCTTGGTGCAGTTCTATAAACAACACCACTGCGTTTGGTTAAAATGGTTACACCTCTACGTTAAATTTATAAATCGTTAAGTTAACGATGTGATTAATTAAGTGAAATGTATTGGTGTTGGTCGAAGCCAATTATGCACCGATGTTGGGGCGTTACAAAGGATGCACCACTTTGTTTTTAAAATGTATCACGATGCTCTTACTTAAATGACACATGTGTGTACATGTATATGAGACGCATGGTGGGTGGTGCTTACTGTGAATTTAACACATGACACATCGCTTTGGGGTGAGTCGAAGTGTTCAAGCGCACCGCGCAGAATTGGAAAAACAAATTTGAAAAAAATGCCAAATTTCAAGATAAATTCAAATTTTGATTGGATGAAAATGAAAATAGGAAGGTGATAAACAATTTACCTAGCCTTTTATGTCCCGAGGAGGCATGGTTTCATCATTGCGAGGAAATGAAAATTCGTGGTAATTTCAAAAATTTTGAAATTTGAGGAATCTACCAATGGAGCTATCCAAGTTGTTGTAGAGCACCGGATACATGGCATCTTTGGAAGGAGGGTGAGCACCAGTGCTTTCTTTAGAGTTTGGAAGTACATGATGCAATATAACAATGAAAATCGGTTTGGTAATTCTTTTTAATTTACCCTACCGCGGTGCGCCTGACGATAGAGAGGTGCACCGGTGCATAATGTTCAACGACATCGGTTTGCTTTATTCGATGGGTGTAATTTTTTATTTTAAAGTATGACGGTGCTTTTAAACATTGAAGCATTGATGCTTTATTGTTTATGTACACACAAGTGCATATCTACCTTAAAGGTACACCGATAAAGAAAACCTCCACAAAAACGTTCAACTACATACCTCCATTATAAACAGAGAAGGGATAGATTTTTCAGGGGGATTCCTTAAAAACCTACACAAGAAGGTGTTCTCCTTCCAGTGTCTAGACACAATGAAAGACATTGAAAATTTGAGAATGGACCTTGACTCTGTAATTATGCAATTTTAATAAAAAGTATTGATTATCAAATTTTAATCCCATATTGGAGGCATCAAAGCAAGCTCTAGTGTAAGTAAGGCTTCCCTTCTACTTTTCGAATATTAGAATGAATTTACTACTAGCAATTTCCCTTGATGTTACAAAGGACACCGTAAAAGAATGATGTATTAAAATGCTCTCATAAAGAAAGAAAACCAACTCCTCTAAGCCCAGTGAAATAAATATCAAGGTTAATTGCATTCACACCAACGTAGGTCCATCTTAAAATCTATCAGGAATCTATAAATTGTTATGAATATTCCATTGGAACAGTTCGTTACAACAAATCTTATAATATTCTAAAACCATTTATTATTAAGTTTATTTCCTTAGATCTCATATTTATTATTACTAGCTTAGTGCTCAAGTTTATGCAAAAGAACGAAATTGAAATTAAAATAACAAGTAAATGAACACACCATCCACAAAAACGAACACAAAATGTGACCTGGGAAACCCAATACAAGAGAAAACCCAACTAGAAGGTGAGGCATGTGCTATGCTCTATTTCTCTTAGTTATTAAATGCAAATACAAAGAAAGAGACACTCACTACAGAGATGTCGTGGACACTGTGGCCCAAATGGTTGCTACAAAATCTCATGCCTCCTATGTTATGCTTCAATACCCCACTCCTAGATGATCTTTTGAACCATGGAATGATAACAATACTAAATATGGAATCCCTTCTCTTCCTAGCACCTCAATATTTAACATAGCCTGATAGTCCTCTAGGGTTAGGGTTTTTGTATGCCTCAACCCTCAACTAGTGTTAGGGTTTTGAACCCTTGCTAGGGATTGGGTGTAACCCTATGTGAAACAAATAATAGAATCTACAAAATAATCAAAGAGGAATAACTTCATAGAATATCGGTGGTGTCTAAATACACCGTTACAACACTTAAGTATAGCGCATTGGGATCATAACGTCATAATGGATATTGAACATATTGACTTGCATTACATCACACACATACATAATGACCCATCGGGTCCTTTATTTATAGTCTCAAAATCTAACCCACTTCTTTGAAAGCTGGAAGATCTTGTCCACATATAACTATCGGTTGTTAGAACAAATCATAGGAAATCTACATTGACTAATTAACTAGTCAAGTTAGCTCGACCTAACCATCCACGTGTTCAACTCGTAGTCAATTGCATGACTGGGCAATCTATCGATCAACTCTCTTTGACTGCAAGTTGATTGTCCGACCGATCGCCTGACCAACTGTTTCCATCTATTGGTTTACCACCTGATCGACTGAATCCAAGAGAAGTGCGATGAAACATCATAACATGAGGTTCCAACCCCCCCCCAATCAACACACGACTCTGGAGATTCAACAGGTGAAATTAAGTCAGCATGACACCCACCCATAATAGCAGCTTCCTGAGGCCCAGGCATAGTACAAAGATCGACAAACTTAGATTCAGACAAGTTTTGGTAAATATATCTGCAATCTAATAATCTATGCTACAATAGACAAGAGTGGCAACTTTCTATTGAACTAACTGTCTCAAATAGTGAGCATGGAGCTCGACATACTTCATTTTACTGTGTGCAACAATATTGTCAACAACTTGAATCACACTATGATTATCACAATAGAGTGTGGTCGAGGCCTGAATAGAAAACCCAAGTTAACCCAAGAGCTGGTGAATCCATATTTCCTTTGTTTTGGCATTAATGGTTCCATGATACTCTGCCTTTTGTAGTCGACGGAGAGACCACATTTTTTTCTTGCACGACCAAACCAACAATCCAGTGCTTAAGTGAAACACATAGCCAGAGGTGGACTTCCGATCATCAATATCACTTGCCTAGTCGAAGTAAGTGAAGTCGACTAACGAATATGAACTTTGACAATATTTGATACCAAGATGAGAGGCTCCCTTGAGATAACGAACAATTATTTTGACAACTTGTTAATGTTTATGCCATTATTATAGTTCTTTGCATTTCAATAGATAAGAGCATAATAAGAACAAGATCACTGAGAAATACACATTCACAAGAGACACAACATTTATCCTGGGAAATCCTCTAGGGGAAGAAACCCAGCAAAAACTTCCTTATCACAAATAGCCTATACAATGTTCAAGAGATAACTGAAACCAATACAGAAAGTCCTCCCCAAGAGATGTGCCACTCTTCTTCTCCTCTCTCTGGTAATTGCAGCTTGCCTCATAAGAGAAATGAGCAAGTGAGTTGTGTGTTTGAAGTGAGGCGCTAACCTCTTATTTATACAAGACTGGCACGTGTGAAAGGTCACAACTGGCAGGGCCGACCTCTCACTTTGGGTGGGTAAACCCACCTTTAATTAATTCTGGGTCTTCCATAATCACTACTGGGGTTGACTTCTTATTCTGCCCTTTGTAATTGTCCGATGACCAATCCGCAAAAGGGGATCTGGTCCTTATACAATTACCGACATGATTAATCCACAATGGGGATTAATCCAATAACAATAATAATAATAATGACATGATTAATCCGTAATGGGGATTTAATCCAATAATAATAAGAATGCTCTTAGCAGTTACATTATTTCAACACTCCCCCTTAACAAGAAGGGTATTCTTCATCAGCATCAGGCGAGAGAGGTCTACATCATCAGTGGCATCTGGAGGACAGTATCGTCAATATCATCTTGAAACATTGTCTATCACATTTACGAGTCATCGGAAGTTTTCTTCATCGGCAACATCATCATTCTCGAGAGAATGCTATCATCATCTACATCAAATATGTATCAGTAAAATTGATACCTCATCACAACACTAAGCTAGCACATCACAGTACTGCACTAGCTTAATTTCACAGTGGTTAAGCTGGTAGCTCAGTGTCAGTCACATCTTGCTTTACGTCTAACAATTAGGTCAGAAGCAAGTAAAATCATCATCTCGCTTTACGTCTAACAACTAGGTCAGAAGCGAGGAATAACAACGTCATGATTACGTCTAACAACGAGGTCAGAAGCATGACTCATCTTGCTTTACGTATAACAACGAGGTCAGAAGCAAGGAACACATCAACATCTTGCTTTACGTCTAACAACGAAGTCAGAAGTGAGGAATAATCTTGCTTTACGTCTAACAACTAGGTCAGAAGCAAGGAATCAGTGGCGTCATGCTTTATGTCTAACAACTAGGTCAGAAGCATGACTCATCTTGCTTTACGTCTAACAGCGAGGTCAGAAGCAAGGAATCAACGACATCATGCTTTACATCTAACAACTAGGTCAGAAGCATGACTCATCTTGCTTTACGTCTAACAGCAAGGTCAGAAGCAAGGATCACACGCCGTCATGCTTTACGTCTAATAGCGAGGTCAAAAGCATGACTCATCTTGCTTTATGTCTAACAGGGAGGTCAGAAGCAAGGATCACACGGCGTCATGCTTTACGTCTAACAGCGAGGTCAGAAGCATGACTCATCTTGCTTTACGTCTAACAACGAGGTTAGAAGCAAGGAATACATATACTCCCCCTTTCAGGGAGGGTCCTTTCGGACAATACCAAGCTTATCTCTAAAGTGTTCAAACTTTACACGAGATAGAGGCTTAGTCAACATGTCAACAACCTGTTCATTAGTGCTAATGTACTGGAGCTTCAAGGCTCCTCTCTATACCATGTCGCGGATGAAATGATAGCAGATCTCTATGTGCTTCGACCTGTCGTGGAACACATGATTCTCTATCATTTTAATGCAGCTTTGATTGTCACATAGAATCACGGTTGCTCTCATCTCCAAATCAAATAGGTCTGTTAGCAACTTTCGAAGCCATATAGCTTCACAGCTAGCAGAACATGCGGCAATGTACTCTGCTTCTGCTGTGCTGAGAGAAATACTAGATTGCTTCCTACTTTGCCATGAGATCATGGCTAATCCCAAACTGAAACAGCATCCATAAGTGCTTTTTCTGTCAGCAACGCTTCTTACCCAATCTGCATCAGTATATCCACTCAATGTGAAGTCATGATCTCCATCATAGCTGAGACCATAATCCATTGTACCTTTAAGGTACCTCATCACATGTTTTGCAACCACTAAATGAACACATCTAGGCTCTACTAGAAACTGACTCAAAGTGTTCACTGCAAAACAAATGTCTGGTCTGGTGTTCGTCAGGTACATCAACGATTCAATAATCTGTCTGTACAGAGTGGCATCTATCAAATCTGACGAAGTATCGACCAACAGCTTCAGCTTTGCTTCCATGGGTGTATTCATGGACTTGCATTCTAGCATGTTGAATCTCTTTAAGATTTCGACCGTGTACTTCCCTTGGTTAAGGAAGATTCTTTCTGGACTCTGCCATACCTCAAGACCTAAGAAGTAAT
>ML796994.1:77282-150591 GCA_009831015.1 Picea engelmannii
AAGGTCTTGCGAGACCATTTAGGGCTGTTATTACGAATTCGTCTTCGTCGATGGTGTCTCCAATCGCTTTCAACTGTTCTTTTATTTCGGAGATTCGGGAGAAATATTCTTGAATCATTTCTCCTTTCTGCATCTTGGTATTCTTCAATTGAGTTCTTAGATTCATCTTTCGATTGATGTTCTTTCCTTCATATAGTTTGCTTAGAGCATCAAACATTTCCTTCGGAGTTTTCTTTGACGATACATACGGGATCAAGTGGTCTTTGATTGAATCTGCAATGATTCTATGAGCCCTGATTGAGTCCTTCTGATGCTTTTCTTTCTCTACGGCATCTTCAGGTTCCTCCACTTCTTCTTTGATAAATCTTGATAGGTGATTCTCTGCAAGGATCAGACCGATCCTATACTTCCAGGCACGAAAATTGTCTATGCCTTCTAGTTTTTCAACAAGCTTTGTGCTTGCAGACATCTTGTACTTGCGGCAACAAAAATAACCAAAAATTGAAAATGCTCAAAATCAAATTTTGACCTTACCAGGAGGTGCGCTTGGCTGAGGCGAGTAGCCTGGTTTCCTCAGATCTGAGAAAATCCAAATTTTACCCCGTCAAATCTGATCTGTGGATTTCTGGACTGGTGCTTCTGGTGCTTCTGGTACTTCTGGTACTGGTTTTCTGGTACTTCTAGTACTTTTGTGAAACTAGGGTTTCACTTTTTCGGAAGATCCAGCCACTGAAAAGGTGCGCTCTAGGTGCCAAATTGATCCTGGGGGGAGGGCGCAGCTTTCTAGGAGGTTAGGGGGCTGAAAATAGATACTTTTTCAAAACCCTAATTTGCAGGTGCTGCGGCAGTGACGTTTTTCTCCTTCAAATAATGTTTCCTTCAGGTTGGCTCTGATACCATGTTAATGTTTATGCCATTATTATAGTTCTTTGCATTTCAATAGATAAGAGCATGATAAGAACAAGATCACTAAGAAATACACATTCACAAGAGATACAACATTTATCCTGGGAAACCCTCTAGGGGAAGAAAACCCAACAAAAACTTCCTTATCATAAATAGCTTATACAATGTTCAAGAGATAACTCAAACCAATACAAAAAGTCCTCCCCAAGAGATGTGCCACTCTTCTTCTCCTCTCTCTGGTAATTGCAGCTTGCCTCATAAGAAAAATGAGCAAGTGAGTTGTGTGTTTGAAGTGAGGCGCTAGCCTCTTATTTATACAAGACTGGCACGTGTGAAAGGTCACAACTAGCAGGGCCGACCTCTCACTCTGGGTGGGTAAACCCACCTTTAATTAATTCTGGGTCTTCCATAATAATTGTTGGGGCCGACTTCTTATTCTGCCCTTTGTAATTATCCGATGACCAATTCGCAAAAGGGGATTTGGTCCTTATACAATTACCGACATGATTAATCCACAATGGGGATTAATTCAATAACAATAATAATAATAATGACATGATTAATCCGCAATGGGGATTTAATCCAATAATAATAAGAATTCTCTTTGCAGTTACATTATTTCAACACAACTTTCTAGTGGCTTTCTCTGGGGTCCTGCATAAACCGAGAAACCACACTAACAACAAAGGAAATGTCAAGTCAACTATGAGTGAGATAAATAAGATTGTCGACGAGTTGTCGATAGAGAGTAGCATCAACCTTGGGAGACTGACAAGTTTTACTCAACCTAACTCCAGACTAAAAAGGAGTGGTACACAACTTACAATCTGCCATCTTAAAATGTGTCATGAGATCCATTACATATTTAGATTGAAAAACTGAATGAACCATCAAACAAAGGTAATACTCAAAAACCCAGTAAATATTGCAGAATACTAAGATTTGTCGTATCAAAGGAGTCGACAAGTTGTTTCTTCATTCTAAAAATGAGATCAATGTTAATTCTAGTTATGACAAGGTCATTAACATAGACAACAATAATCAAGGTATGTCCATGAGTATGGAGAACATATAAATTGTGATAAGATTCACAATGTTTGAAACCAAGATGGAGAAAGAAATGGTCAATCTTAGCATACCAAGCTCTAGGAGCTTGCTTCAAACCATAAAGAGACTTATGAAGTCGACAAACAAGGTTAGAATCTGTTACAAAACCAGGAAGTTGTTCCATGAAAATTTCTTCAGATAAGTCACCATGAAGGAAGGTATGTTAACTTTCTAATCCTAGCACCTAGGTAAATTGTTTACTAGTAATTTCCTTGCTATAAATCAAATTAGCAACTCACAAAACAAAATACACTTGTTGGAATAATAAACTCAAATAAATAGTGGAAGTGACACTGGAAACCAAATCTCATACTCAATACACAAAGATATTATTCCCATCAACTAAGCTTATCATTCAAATAATTTCAAAGCTGACAGGGCCTCTCTTACTAGGAAAATGGCCCAACGAGAAATACATAAAACTTTAGACAACACCTGCAAACCCTAGCAACTCCTACATCGTTGTACAACCCCAGACTTTCATTCTTTTCAAGGTGTATGCAACTTTCCTTAAGTAAACCCGCGTATATGCATATGTCTCCACTGAAACATGTGTACACGCGTATTGAGACTCTATTACAAACTTCGTACGAAGCTACCTTGCTGCTATGGATCCAAACTACTGGAACTCCTTGCGACTGTGCAGAAGTACCTGTGTGATGCCCCTTAAACATCAACACTCCCTCTTAGCAAGGAAGGTATTCTGCACCAATCCAAGTTTGTCTCCGAAGAACATAAACTTCCCTTTAACCAAGGGTTTGGTTAGAATGTGTGCAATCTGCTCATCTATGGAAACACATTGAAGCTTGATTACTCCCTTCTGGATCCTGTCTCGGATGAAATGATATATGATCTCAATATGCTTGGACCTATCATGGAATACTGGATTCTCAGAGAGTTTGATACAACTTTGATTATCGCAATATATCACAGTGGGCTCCAACTCCTAAGCAAATAATCATGTAATCATTTTGCGTAGACAAATAACTTCACAACTAGTCATACTCTATACTCTGCCTCTAATGAACTGAGTGCTACGAAAGTCTGCTTCCTGCTAAACCAGGTAACCACTACTGATCCTAAGCTGAAGCAAGACCCTGAGGTGCTCTTCCTGTCTACTACACTCCCTGCATAATTTGAGTTTGAATATCCTTGCACACTCACTCTTACACCTCCAAGATACCTCAACCCCTACTCCATTGTACCTCTCAAGTACTTGAGCACATGATTCACTGCTATCCAATGCACCTACCTTGGCTCCACCATCAACTAACTCAAGGTGTTCACAACAAAACATATATTTGGCATGGTATTGACCAAATACATCAAGGACCCTATCAATTGCATGTATATCCTGGGATCCACTAACTCTGAATCTAAAGAGACAACCTTATTTAGGTTGGTAACCATAGGTGTAGCCATCGTTCTACAATCCTCCATCCTAAATCTCCTCAAGATCTCTAATGTGTACTTCCCTTGACCAAGGAACATCCCTCTTGATATTTTCAATACCTCTAACCCCAAGAAATAATGCAACAAGACAATATCCTTTATCTCAAAATCTGTAGCCAAATCTGCTTTGCACCCTGCAATAAGCTCCTCTACACCCGTGAGAAACAAATCATCCACATAAAACACCAATATGAATGGATCAATCCCAAAAATTATGAAGTACAAGTTAGGATCTACCTCACTCTTGGTAAATCCCATACTCTGCAAGTATCTGTCAATCCTGGAATACCACGCCATGGGTGCCTATTTGAGTTTGTACAAGGATTTCTTAAGCTTGCACACATGAGACTCCCTCCCATGTACCTCAAATCCCTGAGGTTGATCTATATATACTTGCTCATCAATGATCCTATCGAGGAACATTCTCTTCACATCCATCTAGTGAATCGTCCACCCTGTAACTGAATCAATAGAAAGAACAACTCGAATAGAAACATACCTAGTGACTAGAGAAAATGTCTCCTCATAATCTACTCCCTCTCTCTAAGAGAATCCTCTCTCCACAAACCTCGCCTTGAAATTATCATTGCTACCATATGTAGCATCCTTGATCTTTAATAGTCACCTAGAATTCACCATTGACTTCCCCTCCAGTCTCGACACTATGTCCCAAACATCATTCCTTGTAATAGTGGTGTACTCCTCCACCATGGCATCCCGCCAAACCTGTTGATATGTTGCTTCCTCAAAACTGGAAAGCTTAGCATCAATGATGCTACTCATAAGTGCCATATAGTTAGGAAACTTCATCGGAGGCATGCTCTCCCCGACTGTGCTCCTAGGAGCCTCACCAACATCCCTCAATGTCTACAATAGCCACCTGTGTCTCCTGATAGAATAAGAAGGGGATAACTCCTCCTCCCCACCTGAAGTCTAACTTCCTTAAATATAATTTATTTAGTGTTTATCATCCATCGAATCCTCCTGCTCCTTGTTCTCTGCCATTGCTAGTGACTCCTGAGATTTACTAGATGACAAGTTCTCCTTGAACTTAACATCTCTTCTCACAATTATCATTTGTTGAATTGGAATGAAGATCATGTAAGCCTTGGAGGTCTTGTTGTACCCCACAAATATACCCTTTTGTCCCGAAGGCTCCAACTTTATTCTCTTCTCCATAGGCACATGGATGTATAATGAACAACCAAAGATCCTCAAATGTCCTATCTCTGGCTTCACTCCTAAGAATGCATGCTCTGGAGTCTTGTCTCCCAATATCGTGTGAGGACTTATGTTCTACACATATATTGTCATGTTACATGCCTTTGCTGAAAGAAACATGGGAAAATCCTGATCATGTATCATAACCTTGGCAAAATCAATGATGGATCGGTTATTTCTCTCTGCAACCCCATTCTATTGAGGGTTGCATGAGACTGTCAAATCCCCCTTTATCCTTGCCTCCTTGCAGAAATCCTTGAAGTCATTGGAGGTGTACTCTCCCCCATTATTCGACCTCCGGACCTTTATCTTCTTTCCTGTCTAGTTGTCCACCTGAGCCCTGAACTCTTGAAGCCAATTGAAGACCTCATCCTTGGTATTCATAAAGAAGATCTATTTTTTCTTGGAAAAGAAATCAATGAACGTCACATAGTATGACACTCCTTGTATTTATTCTACTGACATCGATCCACTCACATATGAATGAATAAGATCTAAGATCCCCTTGGCCCTACTCTCGTTGCATGGAATCTCGTTGCTTGGAAAAGCAACCTTGGCATTCTTGCCAAGTGCACACCCTATGCACACTCTCTGCTGCTCAACACTAAACTCTAGAAGACCTGTAACAATCTCCCTCATAATTGACAGTGCCTTGTAGTGCAGATGTCCCATCCTATTGTGTCATAGCTCACACATGTTATCATTGTCTTGTGCCAAGGCTTGAACATGCTTGCCCTACAACTTGTATAGATTTCCCTCTCTAACCCCAATGTTCATTGTTGTGTCAAGGTTAGCTCCCTATGGACGTATGAGTACTCACCCTCTTTGAAATATCATGGAAAAACCCATGTCCTCCATAAATAAGACTGAGAGTGGATTCTTCTTCGGTCCTGATACATAAAGCACATCCTAGGTATGCAACGAACCACCTGACTCAAGCTGGAATAAGATTGTTCCCTCTCCCTTCACTGCATACCTAGCATCATCACCAAGCTCCACATGGTTCCCTGAGTCCTTCTCCATCAGACTACTAAATAGCTCCCATGCTTATGTCAAGTGATGTGATGCACCATTGTCCAAATACCACTCACTCTTAGTGGTTGTGTTGATGGAAAGGCAAGAAACTAGTGAGAAATCCCTCTCAAAGTTTGCTACAAATTCATCTATCTACGTCTATGTTGATGTCGTTATCTATGTCTTTACTCTTCCTTTCTTTTTCTATGGACACTGATATGTATAATGACCACTCTTATCGCATGCAAAGCACTTGATTTTACTCAAGTCCTTATTTTTCCTCAGCTATGATGTTTCTCCATCATTGCTACCCTTCTTGATGGAACCCTTTCCTTCCTTGTCCTACTCACAAGGGCCAAGTAACTACTTCCTTGCTTGCTTCCTTTATACTTCTCTCAAGTCTCTTCTTAGATACAATTGTCTTAAAGCCTCTACCAATCTGGGAGTTTTTCCCGAGTGTAGACTCCCTTGACAAATGGTTCCCATGACTTGGGAAAACCATTCAATGCCACATTTACGAGCTCTACATCATCGAATTTCTCGCCAATAGTTGCAAGTTGATCACGTACCTGAGTGATCCTTATGAACTAGCTGATAACATTGTCATATCTAGACATCTACACAGATCCGAGTTTATTTCTTAAGACCATCTCCCTATTCATGTTATTGCTGTGAAATAATTTGACTATGACATCAACCATCTATTTGGTCATCTTCTTCTTAGATAAGTGAGGTATTATATGATCCTTCACTGCATCCACGATTACTCCCTGGGATTAGATCTTCTTCTTCTTGTGAATTTCCAAAATGTTGTGAATTTATCAGTGGAGGAACTACTTTGTCCACAATCTCCCAAAAGTCAAATTACTTCCAATCCAAAGTGACTATTTCTTTCCAAGATAGGAAGTTGGATGCTCCATCCAATCTATCTTCAACTCTAAGACTTATTGTTGCCATCCCTTAGATATAATAATATGTTGAGGAAATAACATGTTCCTGAAAATTGCCCTTGTATTGACCTGTATGATCCTGTATGCACCTGATCCTATTGAAACCCACGTATGTATGTGAATTTTTGTACTAAGACTCACGTATGTACGTGCCCTATCATGCTGCAACCTGCATACAACTTCGTACTATTTCAAAAAAAATTGTTACCTCTCGAAAACTGTTTCCCTGAAATCTGACCCTTGATTTATGATTGTTGGTTATAGATCTGCTGCCAATTGTTGTGGAAATGAAATATCACTTCCTCTCAAAGTAAGAGCTCTAATACCATGTTAAGTTTCTAATCCAAACACCTAGGTAAATTGTTTACTAGTGATTAACTTGTTGTAAATCAAATTAGCATCTCACAAAACAAAATACACTTGTTGGAATAATCAAATCAAATAAATAGTCGAAGCAATATTGGAAACCAAATCTCATACTCAACACACAAAGATATTGTGCCCATCAACTAAGCTTATCATTCAAATAATTTCAAAGCTTACTGTAACACCCTTGTTTCCCTCAGCTTGTAATTAATTATTAATCATAATCACCATGCTATGGCATGGAAACAATGTAAATGTATTATTGTTTAGATTTCCAATGACTAACTACGAGGGTGAAGCCTTGAAGTACTGGCCATGATATCACTAGAGGAAAGAATGTGAAAACTATAAGAGAGGGTTCATTATGTTGAATGAACCCAAATTTTCCTTTGATAAGGATAATAAACCTCTTCCGGATCCCAAGGAGGAATCAATTAATGAAGAAAGGACCAGTGGTTGAACCATCAACTACCCCCAGGAATGGAAGCATGGTCTAGCTGCAGAATGTCAACCCAAAGTACCATAGGGTCCTGCAGACCCAGAATGACTCGAGTTTCCTTCTGACAGAAGGATCAGGATAGGAAGGATGTGTGTGCAAGAGACAAGAAAAGAGAAGAGTAGAGAACACAAGGAGTTCTCTAGCTGAGAACATGACTTGAGCAGAAGGTTGTAAGCTTGATGCTGATGAAGCATCTGATAAACCTCGCAGAAGCTGTTAAAGAGAAAGGATCTTTGAGAATTGGCATAAACTCCCTAGTGATATCATGGCTTGGCACGGGGGTGGCCAGAGCACTAAGGATGAATGCCTCTGAGCCTATGGTTGGGTGGAAAGGCGAACATCCACAGTCAGTTAGTTGGCTGCAACCTGTAATAGATAAGTATTCTCATATCTTGTGTAATTGAACTGTAACTGTAAATTAAAGTTGGATATCCTATGAATGTTTGAGGGATGTGCATGTTTGCTTAGTGATTATACTGTATCCCTTTATTTTTTCTTGATTGTGCATTTAAGCAAGTAAGGAATTATTTGGCTTGTAACATAAATGCTCGAGCCCTGTGGTGGCTCGAGTTAAAATAAACGAACTGTGATTTCGTCGACCTTGGGCACAGTTTCACGTGCATGTCGACACTCCCAGTCGTTCTGAGTCTTCTGGAGGAAGGAGTCTGTTAAGCTCGGGAGAGGTAGTGCATGTATGCACAGGCTTTCTGCGAGGCAAGCAAAGACTGAGAACCTCTTAAGTTCTAGGGTTGATGAATGAGCGCAAGGGGTGCATGAAAGATTATTCTAAGTGTTAAGTTTAGAAGAAATAACACAAAGTGCCTAAATATTTCAGAGCTGATGAAGCTCAGGAAGGATAGTGAGATTCAAGTCTCAAAAGGGAATATCCTTTCATTTGGAAGACGAACGAATGAGATTAGTTTGGATGGAGCCGAAGTTCTTCATGATTGTCGAATTTGGAGAAGGAACGCAGGCGTTAATCCTTCGAGCCCTTCGGACTTTGTGTGTCCAACGAATTGGGCATATTTGTCGTACAATAGGTGAATCTCAAAGTCCCGAAGTCCTGAAATTAATCTGGGCCATAGATTTGAGGATTCTCGGGAGTTATCCTGACCACCGGAGCTACGATGTAGTCAGCCCGACGTTGACCGCTTTGGGAGGACATGGGTATTGTAACGTCAAAACCCCCGAAGGCAGAGTAGATCTCGACCGTCCATCATAAAGGATGCATGGCGACAGATCCTTTAGTCTAGAGATTGGACACTCCGGGAGTTTATAGGAGGGGAGCAGGTGAAATCATTGAAGTCCCGAAGTGTCGGAGTCCATCCTAACCGTTCGTGTCAGGAGACACATGGCAGGAGATCCTATACTCCGTAGGTTTAACACACCAGAAGGAAGCAGGTGTAAAAGGTTGAAGACTCCTGAAGTCGCAGAGAGTCGAAGGAGATATGAACCATCCATCAACTGGGACGCATGTCAGTGTATCATTAACTCTGAAGGATTTGAAGCTTGGTGCTTCTAAAATCCCCGAAGCTTGAAGTAAGGGAGAGGATCTCAACCATCTATCATTTGGGGACACGTGGCAGACGATCTGTTACTTCGGAGGATAGCCACTTCCGAGAAAAGTGGAACAAGAACTCCCGAAGGCTGGAGTCCACTTGAGTCGTCGATCTTAGAGGACAGGTGTCAGAAGATCTGACACTCCTGAAGTATTGCACTTCGGAGGTTTGCGTTGGTGAGTGCTTGGGAATTCGTCGAAGGAGAGAGTCCTAAAGTAAATCAAAACCATTGATGTTCTGTGGATGCATGGCGTAAGATCACGTAGTCCAAAGACTTGGCACTCCGGAAGACTTGAGGAGAGGTTTTTTAGAATTCGTCGAAGTTTGGAGGCTCGAAGTAATCGTGGGTCGTTGATATTGAAAGAAAATGGGGACCACTGATCCCTGTAGCATACCCGAAATTCGTCGATTCGATAGTTCAATAGATTTGTGGTGTCATAAGTTGAAAACATTTGGAGCCCGAAGCTCTGAAGCACCGAAATAGGCGCATGTTGTCTTGGTGTCTGGTCATAGCCTGTGGTCGTATGCGATTGTAGCCAGAGGGAAGGGACTAGGCCTGAAATTCAAATTTGAAGGCCGAATGTCGAATTCCCCACTATCCTATGAGTTAGCCGAGGATCAAGCCCAGTTGTTGGATTGGTTGGTGGATGGATCTCCGCCATAGATTTAGGAATGTTGGAAGCTCTGGGATATCGAAGAATTCGGGATGAAGCGTATTGAGTCGGATCCACATGGAAGCCATGTGGCCCCAACCAATGAACACCCAAGGAACTTGGGAGAGGTATATCTACCAATTCTGAGCTCGGTTTTGAGCATGGAGACCGTGGTTGGAAAAATCTGGATGAGAAGAATCTGATAGAGACCCCAAATAGAGGATTTGATTACTTAAGGAGAACAAAATTTTGATGCCACACCCCTTAAAAGAGCATTTAGGGGTCGGGGGTGTTACACTTACAAGGGCTCCCTTACTGGGAAAATGGCCCACTGATAAATACAAAAGACTTTATATAGCAGTTGCATTTGTACAACCTTAGAATTTTACGCTTTTTGAGGTGTATGAGACTTTCCTTAAGTAAACCTGTGTATACGCGCTTGTCTCCACCGAAACCCATGTACATGCACACCGAGACTGTACGACAAATTCCGTACATCGTGACCCCGTTGTTGTAGCTCCAATTTGCTGGAACTCCTTGTGGCTTCCTCTATTCTCTCTTTTCCCTGACCTGTTCTAATATCTAGATGAAAATCCTTTTCCACATGTCTGAGATCTCCTTGAGCAAAAGTCCTTCTTTGCTCTTTGTGTCAAGTATATCCTCCTCCTTTACCATAGTCTTGATTTTATAATCTCGAGTTATGATCTAACCTTAATCTCCAAAGTGATTGGCGACTGAGATTAAATCTCACCTCACTTGAGATTAGTGGCTAAGATTTAATTCATTAAAGCTAATAACTTTATCATTTCCTTAAATAAAACTCAACTAATTAATAAAAACACTTTACTTTAATCATTGTTTTAATTATAGTAAATTAAAGTAAATTACCAAGGTAGAAGGCTTTGGATGACTTCCACATGTCTAGACACTTAGACCTATGTGGAAGTACTTGTATGATGCTACAAACATCAACAGGGCACTCTTCACATCTATCTAGTGAATCTTCTAGCCAAAACGAGCAGCAAGGGAAATAATTAGTCAAACATAATTCATCTTTGCAACATGAGCAAAGTTCTTAGTGTAGTTGATGCCTTCTTGTTGAGAAACACCTTTTTCAATCAAGTGAGATTTATGATGCTCAACAATACCTTCAAAGGTAAATTTGGTCTTCTAGACCCATCGACATTTCACAATGTTCTTCCCTTGAGGTTGAGGAACTAAATATCAAGTGTGATTCTTTAGAACAAAATCCATCTCAACTTGCATAGCATGCTCCCATTCAGGTTGTCCTTGGGAATTTGAGTAAGAAACAAGATCACAAGTGTCAAGGACATAAGTCATCAAAGCAACACTAGAGTGTTGTGTCTGACTGCGAGTTTGTCACCCTGAATAAATATCACTAACATCGGGACCAACAACTTCGATTGTCTTAACATCCCATCTAGGTAGGCAAGAAAAGTGCGAACCAATTTCCACTGCAGAATGTCGATCATAAGAAGGAACAATTTCAGTCAAAGGAGCTGCAGGACTGGTCAAAACATAAATGGACTGATCGGTCGATTTGGGAACAAGGGTCGATGGCCCAGTCGAAATAGGAATAGAGTTTGACTGTCTAGTTGAAGGACTGGAAAAAAAAATAGGAGAACTATTATCGAAAATAACATCAAAGGGGCCATCCTATAGTAACTAGAGGAAGCATTCAATAACTTAATGTCTAAAGTATTCTCATCAAACCATACATTTCTTCTTATGATGATCTATCGTCTGAGAAGGTCAAATAGTTGATAGTATTTAGACTCTTCAGAGTAGCCCATCATGATGCAAACATGACTCTTCACATTCGATTTATTTCTGCAATCATCTGGAATATGATCCCAAGCAACACATCCAAATACATGGAGGTGGTTGACTGAGGGATTTCTTCCACACCAGTGTTTGACTAGAGTCACAAAATTGACAGCTCAAGTCAAAATATGATTTAGAAGATAGTTTTCACTATAAACATCTTCATCCCATAAGAAAGAAGAAAAATATTTATCCTATAAAATACATCTAGCCATTTCGACTAATGTTCGATTATTGCATTCTACAACACCGTTTTGTTGAGAAGTATGAGGGACCAACCATTGTTGGTTGATACCAGATTGAACAAAGTATTCTTCAAAAGGTTGATTCACATACTCACCACCATTTTCTGATCTCGTGCACTTGATGGGTCGACCACATTGTTTTTTAGCACATGCCCTAAATTCTTTGAACTTTTTAAATGCATGATTCTTATTTTTCAAAAAATAAACCCAAGTGAATCTAGAGACATCATTAATTAAGTTCAAAATATACCTTGCACCTGCTAAGGAAGGTAGACTGATGTAATAGAGATCATTGTGAACCAACTCCATGAGGTTTTGTGCTTTTCATGCTTTGCCAGAGAAATCAGTTTAAATTTGGGTCGAGTCGAGTTACAAAACTTGTATAGACTACCCTTTGGGTTGAGAAACCCTCTGGCAACAATCGACTACCATTTTCAGATATTTGGCAAAGAACCAATCTCACCAAAATTCCACAATAGTACATGTCTATGTCAATTGAGAAACCGACAACAATTTTGTTCTTAAATTCGACACATGATAGACGTCGACAATCTTTCCATGTCGACGGGAAACATCACCACAACCAACAATGTCGAGAGTAAAATCATCGACAACATAAATCTTTCGCTCCAAATATTTATCCAAGGATGTGAAAAAGGAAGCATTCTTAGCCATATGATGGTGCATCTAGAAATGACTACCCATTCATTCTGCGCAAAATGAGAAAGCAACGCTTGAGAAGTTCTGACTTGGAAGGTGAAATTATTAGCAGGTCGATAAACAATTGACACATGTCCTTCAATTCGCTTGACCTTCTCCTCCAAGTCATCTCTCTTCTTGGAGCATACTTTCTCCACATGTCTAGCCTTTCCACAATACTAACATGTCTTCTTTTTCTGATCCTTTCGGGGTTCATCAGTCCTCCCTTTAGTTTTCTTGTCAAGGAATTCTAGTTTATGTATAGGGGTATCAAACTGTCCTCTTTCTTTATGATTCACCTTGCCCTTTCCCTTGAGTAAGTGAGCTTGATGTTTGCCACCAAGCTTGCCCTCATCAAGCAATTTGCATTGATCAGTAATCAGTAAGCCACATAAAGAATCAAAGATATAATCCTTATCGTCTTCTTTGCATGTCTGCCAATTGGTTATGAATGTCAATACGAACATGTCGAATGGTGTTCTCAGATTCATCAGAACCAAATCGATTGAGTTGTCCATATTTCTTCTGATAATTCTTTCCATACTTGCCCAATTTCAACTACAAATCTTTTACACGTGCCAAATAGTCCTCAATTATGTCGAAGGAATGAGGATCGAGAGAGATCAACTCTTTCTCTAACTACATGACATGGATTTCAACGAATTTGTCTAACAAAGATTTTAGCTTCTTCCAGACTTGATGAGGGCATTCGATTTCATTGTTATGGAACCCAATATCCTGCAAGCCATAGGTCATGATGACCCCCTCAACCTCATCCTTCTTTTTGTCGATAGTGAACTTCATCTGGTTGTCTATCGGATCCAGAATCACATTCTTTGTATACTGCTAAAGTCCTTTACTCTTTAACAAGGTTTCCATATCTAGTGCCCATATAGTATAATTCGATCCATTTAGAACAATGGGATCGATCTTCGAAGCCACCTTCGATGTTTAACAAATCTAATTTATTTCCACTAGTTATAGTAAATAAATCACCGGCTCGGAGTCAATAAATTTTTTTTGACTAAGCAAGATTTGCAGACAACAAGTGAGGTTTAAACCAGTGACTCTGATACCATGTTGGGGATTTGGTGTAAGTCCATGTGAAACAAATAACAAAATCCATAGAATAATCAAAGAGGAACAACTTCATATAAGATTGGTGGTGTCTAAAGAAACCATTACAACACTTAAGCACAACGCCTTGTGATTAGAACGCCACAATGCATATTGAACATATTGACTTGCATTACATCACGTACATACATAATCACCCATTGGGTCCTTTATTTATAGTCTCAATATCTAAATCACCTCCTTGAAAGATAGCAGATCTTGTCCACATATAGATGTCGGTTGTTAGAATGGAACCCGAGAAATTTGCGCTAAGTAATCGATTAGTCAAGTTAGCTCGACGGGACCAATCATGCATCGAACTCGTAGTCAATTGTGCGGTTGGTCGATCCATCAACTGACTATTTTTTACTGCAAGTCAATTGTTTGACCGACATGCTAGTCGACTACTCGACCAACTAATTTTGATGTCTGGTTGATCGCTCGACCGACTATTTCCATCTGTTGGTCAACCACCCTACCGACTGACTCCACGAGAAGTGTGATGAACCATCAAAACCTAAGGTTCCAATAGTCTAAATGTGACTAGCCCCACACGTGAGAGTAATGAAAGTTGATGTGGCACCCACATGGTACCATGGTGGTCAACAAGGTAATTCAACTTGTAGGAGGCATAACTTCCACATATGAACTCCACTTAAGTTGATTTCCACACCACTGGAAATATTTTATTGTGTAGAACAATGTCGAGGGGTTAATAACTATGATAAAAAAGTTTTGACCCCAAAAAGTGCCATTTGATGCCTCAAACTAAATCTAGAAGGTTTAGGACCCCAAATCACCAAACCGGGGCCTACCCCTAAAACGGGCTCTACAAGCCAATTCCTCCAATTTTTCCACCCATAAAGTACCAATATAGATGACAAATTATGTAATGATCCAGTTCAAATCATACCTCTCCTTTTAGGGAGGCTTTTGGTCCCCAAAATATTTTATTGAATGGGGTGAGAAACTTTTTCCTCTACCTTCTCCCTAGAGTACCATTTGGCCTTACCTAGAAGATGTCCTTTCAACCCTATCTACCAGAGTTCATGCTACCCCTCTCTGGTAATTCTGGACTTCTTCTGCAAAATTGTATCTTTTTCCAACTCTATGTAATCTTATGGTGCTAAGTCCTTTATGGTAGGTAGGCCCTACTCGTTAATTTCTTGATCCAACATGTGATCCAAGAGGATCCCTAACTGGTCCAATTAGAAAATGACCAAATTGATTTTAAAAACAAATTTGGAAGCTTCTTCTTCCAAAGAAAATTTGTGGGTGGATTTGGAGGGATAATTTCATGGAGATTTATGGCAACAAGCAATGCAAGACATGGAAATTTTGGATCGATTATGCCCATATCACAATATCGCTTCATATGCACTCTAATTCGACCGCAATCTTCAATCCGTGACCATATTACACATAGTGGATGCCTAGGTAGTCTACCACGAGTATTTATATTGCATTCAAGTGTTGAAATCAAGGTAGAATTCCAATTTTATCCTTGAAGTCAACATCTTTGTACACAAATCCGCCCATGAATACGTGAGTAATCTATAATACCACTGAATACCATCGTCTATGTGGTGGAACACAATGTAATATGTTTTTGTGGTCATATAAACAAGTAAGAGGAAGGGTTTTCATGAGTATGAAGACACATATGAGTTAGTTTGACTTACATTCACATTTGAAGGGCCTCCAGGTTCAACATCACTCTAGAAACAATAAAAGGCAACATATTTGGGTTATGGAATAGAATCGATAATAGAGAGAACCTTTGGAGATTTGGCAAGCCTAAGTCCATTTATTGCAAGAAGAGGCCTTTGATATCTACCTAGAGGACATCATAGATGATTTTTGCAGATTGAAGGCCATTATTTTGATGTAAAGAGGTGAAATGATGTACTTTGCATCTTTCTAAATGGATAAGTACTTCAATTGAAGCGGACCTGAAGACGTAGCCCATATGGGTGAACTCCATTGTCAATTTGTTGAGTATTTCTAGTATTATTCAAGTTTTGGTTTTTAAATTTTTGTCCTTGAATGTTGGTTTTATTTCATTAAGCCAAATATTTTAATGCAATTGCAGAAAATTGAGAAGTTGGTTATACAAATCTGAATTAGTGGTTTTTTGTTTTTGTTTTTTTGTTTTCTAAATGAAGCCTTTAACACTAAATTTTGGATAAATTTTGGTATTGGAGTAGTTGATCAAGAAGTAACTTATATGTTGATTTGGATTTGTACAAGTGTTGGTGATGAATTCTAACCAAGTCTAAGCTCAAGTACGAAGAAAGTTCACTTGAAGAGTGCAATCCTGAGATTGGCTCGAGATATGCATTCCAAAGACATGAAATGGAATCTCCAAGGAAAGAAAATTCCTTCAAATCTGAAGCAATGTTTCAACAAGCCTTTTTGGAGATGAAAACCATAGTGGAAGAATTATATAAGGAACGGAAGAAGCATGAAGAAGGTCCAAGACAAGGTATAGGAGAAGGAGGTGGTTGTGACCCTCCTAAAACTCCATCTCCATCCTCTCCTTCAAGCTCAAGATCCTCTTCAACTCCATAGAAAAACCAACCAGAGAAAGTTGATTCTAATTTGCCTATGTTGAAATTGGACATGAAATTTGATTTGCCAATGTATAATGGAGATATTAATGTAGAGAAATTGGATCATTGGATCAAGAAAATTGAAGTATATTGCAAGGTTCAAAAAATTGTGGATAAATAAGCAAAATTCCAGCTAGCCACTCTTCGACTGCGAGGCACAACACTAATATGTTGGGAGAGTAGGAATCAAGAAGATCTCCTCAAGAAAGGTAAAATGATATCTTACCAGTATGAATTCATATATGCAACAAGCAATAATGGATTGGCAAAATCTAAGGTAAAATGGAGGACAAAATGTGCAAGACTATACTCTTTATATGTAAGAAACTCTTTTGAAGTATATTAGCGGGTTGCATAGCTATTTGAGACATACTATTCTTATGTTTAACCCAACTAATTTTGATGAAGTTTGTGTCCAAGCCACTCATATTGAGTCAAGGGGAAATAATGAAAAGGACAACTTCTCAAAGAAATTAGTTCATTCAGTTGCAGGCAAGAACAAAGGAAAGAGTGAAATGAAATGAACAACCACGGTGAAGAAAGAAGATGAGAAACCTTCATGTTCACATTGCAAAACTGAAGGACATACTAAGGCCAAGTGTTGGAAACTTCATCACGAACTAAGACCAAAGAGGTTCGAAAATAAGAAGATCAAAACTACAATCCAACAAGATCTTGGATCAGATTCAAATGATGAAACCAAGATCATGACCATGGGAATACAAGGTACATATTCTTCTACTGTTTCTAACACTAATACTCGTTCTTTAAAATTTGAAACAATGCAGGATGAAAGGAAAATAAGTGAGATATTCCATATTAGAGTTATATAAAAACATACAAAAATTGATACACTCTTTGATAATGGTTCACAAGCTAATCTCATTTTTGAAGAAATTGTTAAGACATTAGGATGGGTATGTGTAAGAAATTAAACCTCGGCCAAAACCATATCCTTTAGGATGGGTATGTGAAGATGCTAAGTTGTAGGTATCTAAACAATGTAAGCTGAAATTTGCAATCACCTCTAAGTTCATAGGTGAGGTAGAATTAGATGTTGTACCACTTGATATTTGTGGAATTGTTTTAGGAAGTCCTTGTTTGTATGAGAATAAAGCTATTTTCTATAGGAAGGAGAACACATATCATCTTACAAAGGATGGGATTGAGTATATTATAAGAGCCCATCATGTGAAGACTAACTTGTCTCTTGTTACTACAGGACAAATGAAAAGGCTTGTAAATGCAAGCAAGAATTTTGTACTCATGATTGTAAAAGCTGAGGATAATGATAAATTCAGAGATTTCAAAGGGTGTGTTCCTAAACATAAAGATGAATTAATTAAAGATTATTTATAACTATGATGAAGTGTTTCAGGAACCACTGGGATTACCTCTGAGGATAGAGATACAACATGAGATCTAGTTGCAGTAAGATGCACCTCTTCCTAACATTGCCATGTATGGGTTATATGTGCTTGAGAATGAAGAAATAAGGAGAAAGTTCGAGAGTTTCTCGAGAAAGGAATCATATGATCAAGTTCTTCTCCATGCAGATCACCCATTGTGTTAGTACCAAATAAAATGGTACATGGAGAATGTGTGTGGATTTTCGAGCATTGAACAAAATTATGGTGAAGAACCATTACCATTTTCGTGGTATTGATGATTTGTTGGATCAATTAAGAGATATAGAAACTTATTTAACTAAGTTAGACTTAAGAAGTGGTTATCATCAAATAAGGATTTTTTGATATGATATCTAGAAAATTGATTTTAAAACAAAACAAGGTTTATCTGAATGGTTGGTAATGCCCTTTGGGCTTTGTAATGCTCATGCTACTTTCATGTGGGTTATGAATGATGTATTTAGGTCATTCATATATGATTTTGTAATAGTCTATTGAGAGATCATGTAAATCATGTTAGGAAAGCCTTAAATATTTTGAAAAAGGAGAAATTGTGCCTAAAGATGTCAAAATGTGAATATGTAAAAAAAATCTTTAGTTTATTTCGGATATATAGCAGGGGGCGGTGAATTGAAAACTGATCCCTCTAAAGTTGAAGCGATTATGAAGTGGCCTAAGCCTAATAATGTAACAAAAGTTAGGAGCTTCCCAGGGGAAGTTCAGTATTGGAGGAAGTTCATTGCTAACTTGTATTTTATTGCATCTCATTTACATGCTTTGACAAGTAATAAGTTGGTATTTCAATGGCAAGGTAAACTACAAAAAGCCTTCAAGGCCTTGAAAGAAAATATTAGTATAGCCCCAGTTCTAGCATTTCCAAATTTAAAACAAAAATTTGAGATTGCAACTGATTATGACATGGGAACAATGTTAATTCAAAGAAGGAAACCAACTTGTTACCATTATGAGATCTTCATTGGTGCGGTGAGAAATTATCCTAATTACGAAAAAGAATTGTATTCTGTGGTTAGAATGTGAAGAAGCGGAAACACTATTTGATGGGAAAAAAATAATCATCCACATGGATCATCAACCTTTGTAGTATCTCCAATAACAAACCAAGCTACAACAATCACTTCATTTACGATGGATGGGATTTTTGCAACAATTCCATTTGGCCATCATGTATAAGAAAGGTATATAAAACAAAGTTGCCAATATATTATCTAAACCTTCTATTAATGCATCCATTTTTTTACACCATAGGTCATCAACTCCTGAAAGTTACATTGAACAATATGTTAGAAATGAAGATTTTAAGGATGTATATGAAACACTAATCCATGGTACTAAAGTGGAATAATTAGATTATCATGTACATGACAAGTTGTTATATCATCTTGGTAAATTGTGTATTCCATGAGATGAACGAGTGCATGTAATCAAAGAAGCACATACTTCTCTCATTTCTGATCATTTTGGTATAGGAAAAACAATAGCTCATTTACAAAGCTATTGTTATTGGCCTTGGATGTATGAAACTATGTCCAAGTATGTAAACGGATGTGTGATGTGTGCCGCTAACAAACAAAGTAACAAAACATCGGGTTTGTATATGCCACTTATTGTACCTTATCATCCATGGGAGAGTGTGTCTACGAATTTTGTAGGGGATTTTCCTATGTCCAAGAAAGGTCATGATTATCTATATGTTGTTATGGACAGATTTAGCAAAATGTTTGTTTTGGTGCCTTGTAAGAAATAAGTGATAGGAGAAGGGACTATGCCTTTGTTCTTCTGGCATGTTTGGGTTCATTTTTATTTACCCACATCCATTGTATCTGATCGAGACTCCCACTTTATTGGGGAATTTCGGCCAACTTTGTGGAAGTTAATGGATGCCAAGTTCTGGAAGAGTATTGCTTTTCATCCAGAGACCGATGGACAGATGGAAAAGGTTAACAAGATAGTGGTACACTTACTCCGAGGATATTGTAACAAGCATTATAAGCTTTGGGATGAACAATTGTATTATGTACAATATGCCTATAACTGTGCCATAGATTGTTCTACACAGAGGTCTCCTTTTGAGACATGTTTTGGCTATTTTCCTAAGTCTCCTCTCGATTTCACTCTTGGGCAAGATTCAGTGGTAGATGGACATAATGATGCAACAAAAACCAATAAGAACATAATGACAAGTGTTAGAATAGGATGAAGCTAATGACGGTTGGCAAAAAGACAATTTAGGAGGTAGTTGTAGACAAATTCGATTTTGTTGTTTTGTCTCATTTGCTTGTCTTTGTCTCTCACGTAAGCTGCCCAAGCTTCATGTTGTCCTTAAAAAGATATAAATATGCAGTACAAGAGTTCTTCTAGGGGAACTACATGGGAGGCCGAGTTGTTTGAAAGGGTTTTCATGTTCCTTGTCAGATTAGCCATGAAAGACTATATCATGGTTTGCATTTTGGCTGGCCAGACGAGATGCTCCTCCATTAAGTCTACTGTCACCTTTATAGCTCCCTGAGCATCCTCTTGTCTTTGGTTCATATTTTGTTGGATTTCTTCAAAGAGTTTCTCTTATGTTTTGGTCTCTTTGAGCGCTTGGATAGGAGGTAGATTTTCTTTATGCATCAAAACGTGCACTGCCTTGTGGAGTTGTGTGAAGATGGCCAGGGAGCTCTTTGTTTCCCTTTCATCCCTCTCCCCAGCATGTGGGCAACGATAAAGGGTAGCATAATCGATTTTCCTTTCCATTATGGAGTGCGAGGCAACTCAGTTGGAGCATCTGAATTCTCCGCAATCCATCATTGCATATCATTCAAGCCTTCACGGATGGCGACAAATTGGACATTCTTGGCCTGCACCGATCTATGATGAGCTATGATTTGTGCCACTAGTTGTTGAAAGACTCGAAGGTGGGCATACATGTTTGCAGTCATTTCATTGAGCTCTGCCCTGACCTTCTCGATGAATATCTTGAATTCTTTGAGGCTTCCTTTATATTTCCTCTTTCACGTTACTTGTTCCTCCAACTCTCTAATCCGATCATCCTTCTCTTTATTTTGGTAGACCATATCCTTGAGATTTTTTTATGTTGCCATGAAAGCGGTGCTTGCAAATGCGATAGAGAGTGGGTCTCTTTTGACGTCTTATATCATCGGAGTCTCTATGACAACTGATAAGGGGTTGCTTTCGGTGACTAGGAGCTTTCTAGTTTGTCACAATACAATCATGCAGGTGGCCTTGTCAAATCACACTTTTTTTAGATTTGTCACCTTGCTAGGCTTAGATGGTGTGTAAAGTCCCATCTCGGTTTCTCCTATTGGGAGGTGACCACCGGTGAGAGGAACGTCCGTTGACAATCCTGGGATGTCAATGTCCATGGGAGAAGTGTCATTGTTTAATGTGTCTTCATCCCGCTTTCTTTACTCCTCTTCAACTACTTTTGTTGCATCCTCATATGTTGCTCTTTTCTCTATTGTTATCGTCACTAATGCTTCTATTATTACCATCGTTGCTGCTTTGGATTTAGCTTCCTCTTCCCATCGTTTATTTTTCGCAGTGTCCTCCTTCTTCTTCTGTAATTTTTCTTTCTTCTTGTTGGCATAGGGGCAGACCCAAGGTTCAACACTACAACAACGCACCAACAAAACCCTAACTACCGACCCTTTTGGAAACACCTACAGAGCAGATGAAGTCTCACCTGAGGTAGAGGCAGGGGTGGTTGCAAGACTCCAGTGTCTGCAACCTTAGATGGGACACAGATCTATGATTCTAAGCAAGGCACTCAATAGTTAACATTTATTGATATTCAGTTCTTAGTTACAACGCAGTTAAACCCTAATTACAAAGCATCACAATATTCAACCATATCTAACATCTAATAGCACTTAACATGACGAAACATATCAAATATTAACAGATTCAACATTAAGCGCATGTATATAAGTCAGATCTAACATCCATCCATATTATTAAGCACTAAGCATCGACAAATCATTCATCTAGATTAAAGCACTAAGCACATTAACATATAAGCACATCAACGCATTACACAAAGCATAACAACACAACATGTATGTGGCTCACCCCCACCCTGGGGCTACGTCCACCAACTCTTTGTATTCTTTATTAGCTTCTTCAATAGGTTGCATGCACATAGCCACAAAAACCCTACTCCATAGAGGAAAGGAGATTTGTGCAGCTCGCTATATCCTCCTTCCTTGAGTAGATCTAAGCACACAACCTTCTACAGTATCTTACAATGACTTGCACTTAGCTTTACAAGTCTCACATAGTATGCACCAAAGCACTTACAACTCTTGATCACACAGATCCAACTCTAGCACTCAACCATTCTTGTTCACTACATCGATTTAGCATCTATTTATACATACAAAATAGGCCTAAGCATGGGTGAACCCATGGGTCGACATTCCCATACCTGTTACATAATCCCAAATCCCAAAAAGGGCCCTAAAAGGGGCCGAGATCCCATGATCTCCGCGTCGCCTTGCGCTCCGCCTTCGACAGCCTGTCGAAGTCCCAAAATCAAGTCAAACATGACCAAGAATCCTCAAAACTTGGTCAAGGGCCAACAAGCCCGCAACACTCACTTGTGACTTGTCCCAAGTCACTCTGATCTAACTAGTTCTACTTCAAAAGCCTCGAGCTTGGCTCAAGCTGCTTCGACTTGTTTCTATGCTACGACCTCCTATTCAATGAACTCTTGTATGACTGCTTCATTGACAAGTCCTTCGAGGCATTGTTCAGCTGCAGTGACAACTTGGTCCAGTTTCGCTCCTCGGCCTTCGATTTCTATGAACAGTTGGTAAGCCTCGTCCTGTACAGGTTGGAGCCTCTAAGTTACTTCCATAACTCTGCTCTGAATAGTATGGACCTGTTGCTAGGTAGTGCGCTGCTCTTGGGATCGCTTCATTCTTTCCACAACTAACAGGGGCTTCAACTGCGCCTGTATTGTCTCTGCTTGATACTTCGCTTCCTGGAGTTGTGACTCCAGTGCCTTCAATTATGGATCCTCAATGAGTTGTTCATACGTTTGGGCACTGCGATCACTCCCTTTCTTGCATTCCAGGGCAAGGACTTATATTCTTTCAACTGCGCTTCAAGCAGTTGCTTCCCTTTGGTCCCTTACATCCTGCGGGGTGTCAGGTACAGTGCAGAGCTCTAAATTCGTTATCCGTTGTTGTAGCTGTTGGACAGCTTCTGTGAGCTGCTCTACTTGATGCATGACTTGTTATTCAGCCTGTAGCTCTAAGCCTGTCACAGAGCGGATGGATCTATTTACTACTTCCTTTACTTCGAGTTGTTCTGCAAGCAACTATTTTTTCTCTTGCTGCATCTGTGCTTTTTCCGCTTCAAACTTGGCCTGGAGAGCAACCTTCTCCTGTTCTGCAATTCTGTGTTGTTCTACAATGTCTCCTTGTACTTGCTTCATGGTCTGAGTAGTTTGTTCTACTTCTTCTTGTGCATGACAAAGACAAGCTTCGACCGCATCAACTAATCGACGAAGTTGGGCTAGCTCATCCCCCAACTCTGGTTCTCCTAATGATAGGGGCACAATGGACACTGCGCGGCTGGACTGAAGGGCCCACTGTACCCCTCGAAACTCGACCTTAAGTCTGTCATACATTTCCTCCTACTTAGCTTCTTGTTTATCCACGATTTCCAGCGAAGCGTCATTGAGGGCTGCTATGATGAATTCGAAGTCATTAGTAGTAAGCACGGTCTTCATCTTGGTCACGGTGGCTCTCGATTTATTTCGGGAAGAAGGTTTCAGGGGAGAAACCTTCCTCTTCTTCAGGGGATCGGTCTCATCTCTCGACGGTGTTACTTCGCCTTGCTTCTGTTCAGGTCCCGTGCCATTTATTTCTTCCTCCTAGCCCCCTCGGTCAGGTGATACTGAAGAAGTCTTTCCTAAGGCACTGCTTAGGTCTTGGACCTCTTCTGTATTCTTCGTTTTGCTGGGTCTGGGCGTATCATGCGCAGTTTCTGGGCTGTCAGGGTCAGATATCTCTACAAGGTCTGCTGGAATAAGGAGGTCTGGCGACTAGTCCTTAGTTATCTCCTCAAGATCCTCTTCCATGAGCTTGTAGTACGACTACAGCTGCTCCTTATGTTCATCGACTTGCGTTGTCAGGTAGATGAAGTGTCAATCTACGCAGAACTTCATCAGAGGTCATAATCTTTGTAAGGTGTTTGGAGTCATGCGAGGTTCTGCTTCTATGGCTCTCTTCAGCTGAAGGTAGTACGCATGAAAAACAGTGTTCGACTGCCACTATTTGTTCATATCACTTGAGTACCAAAGGGTAGCAAACTTCGCAACAAGCGGCTCAAATGGTTCAATATCTGGGAAGGTCGCACCTTCCAACATATCCCAGGAAGCAAAGGCGATAAGGATCAGGAGCCAGCTGAAGTGGAACTCGTAGCCCTGATTCTGTGCTTCACGATAGTCTAGCTCTAGTTGATTCACTAGGTACTTTGCCTAGTTCATCTGTAAACCTTCTATGCACTTTCCCGTGAGGTCAACTACAAAGCCTGTGACCTGCGTAGGTCTATTCTTCCTTACTAACTTTCCTGCAATTAACTGACAGGCGAGGCACACTGCGCCATTCTGGATGGAGGCTACCTTGTAGCCTCACGTTCCCTTTTCAACATCGCCATATGTATCCTTGATCTTCTGTGCTAGTGCGTGATCTGTGGCTTTTCCTGGATAAAACTCCTGCGGGTCGTGTCCTTGCATACTCAAGCCTATGATCCTATGGATCAACGTCGGGTCGACTGTGATACGACGGTCTAGCCATAAGTAGCCTCCATGGTAACATGAAAGTAATAACTTGACACAGGCATTGACTTCCTGGTGCCTTCCGAAGTGTCATGACATTTAACAAAGTGGACTGCGCAAGGTTCATCGTCCACGACTGAGGGATTATCTTTGATTTCTTCTCCTTCATCCTGATTAGGTATTTATATGGGGCAAGCATACTGTAGTTTTTGTGATCTTCGAGGTTGAAGTCACTGAAATTCAACGTTGTGATCTTATCCTGCTGTGCGCAAACTGCGCGTATCCCCTTTGGGAGGTATGTAGTAACCATGGTGTACTCGAATTCTCTTGGCACACTATCTTGACTCACTACCCTGGCCAGAGGTGGGATGTAATCCGACAATATGGTCAGGATCAACTTCGCATTGGCTAGGTCATCTATGTGTTTGGTTCTCTTTTTTGTCAATGGTCGGGATGATTCGGCTCCGTGAGCAATCGACGGAGAGGCTTGCAGTCCTCTCGTCGATGACGCTTGAATACTTGCAGACATCGCTCTTTCATACATTACTCTTTCAGTCTTTAGGTCAATAAGAACTTCTTCGACAATTTTCTCTCCTGCGCTAAGCTCATCCGACTTTCACGCTTGTGGTTGAATGTCTTGGGTTCGAAGATAGATGGCACTAATGCGATGGTCACTGTGCGGAATCAACTATGCTGCGAGCTTTGATAGTCACGCTTGGAAAAAGTGTTCTTGTTGTGTGGCATCACGAGATAAATAGATAACTCCACAATGAATCTCTTGCAACGGGCGAGAAGCCTTCATTAACTCAGTTTTGTCCATTGTGGCGTGGTCCCAATGGTCTGGTGGAGAACTTTCTAACCATAAATGCCTTTCTACTCGTTCAGGCCATCGGTCGAATGGTTATACTGTTCCAACGACTATATTGGTTCGTCATGGTGAAGTGCCATGTGACGCTGTTCTGATATTCCGACGAAGCTCCAATTTTTCAAATTTTCCTTCTGTGAAATTCCCTTGGGAACCTTCTGTAACTTTCCAGTCTTAGCTCTCTTCTTACTTAGTTTTCTAGCCTTCTTTCTGGTGAGCTTCGTCTCAGAATTCCTTTTTCCATTTTGATTCTTTTCTTTTTTCGACATAGTAACTTTGCACTGTTGAGGTTCCTTCCTATAAATCAAGGGTAATACTTCATCTGTACCTGGAATAGGTACTTCAGTCTTTTGTGGGTCTTCTAATGTTCTTCCAACTTCGACATCCAAATATCTGGTTTGAAATAGCTTCACCTGGTTCTCCTGTTCTTCAATCAAGTGTGCAATACTCGTAGTCATGAAATCTTTTAACTCTTGCTTCTTCTGCTCTAAGATTTCCTCTTCTTTTATTCTCGCCTGATCTCCTTCAATCCAAGGTTTTCCTAATAACATAGCAAATTGAGCGTTTTTCTCAATAAATTTAACAACTTCAAATTCTTCCTTTGTCAAAGTTCCATGAGAACTCATAGCTATCCTGGTAAGTCTTCCACATAGGGTTATCAACTTTCCTCTGAATAATTCTATTCCTCCCAATGAAGGAATCATAGCAGGCTTTCCTAGAATTTCCCAAGTTCTTCCGGTCATGATATTCACCCGTGTTTCCTCATCCAAAACACAGTCAATGTCGAAGTCTCCTATTCTTACTTCAATGTACTCTTTTTCTTTAAAGACCTCTGGTAAACTAACATGTCGATGATCATTCATGGTTTCTTTCATCTGTAGTAATACTTTTTCTGATTCTTTCTGTGGTTTTGTCATAATCTCAGTTGCTAGATATTTCTCGTGGTCTTCTTGTCTCATATTCATCCTTTCAACCTTAGCAATCATTCTAGGGAAATCCAATACTTCATGGTCCATAGCTTTACAACATAGGCAACTAGGTCTTCTATCAGGGAATTCCTTAGCCAGATGTCTCGGTCTTCTGCAACTGTAACAAAGGGTTAATCCTCTCTTTCTCTTAAATGATCCCCAACCTTTCCTGTACTGCGCACTAGGATCATGGTAGCTAACCTGCAAAAAATTCTTTCTAGGATCCTGCATCCATTTGTTAGTCCAAACATTCTCTCTATGCATAGGTATAACATATCTTTCACAATTTTTATCAGATCTACTCATATCAAGTCTTCTTTCTTCTATCAGTGCCCTAGTTTTCAAGCTAGGATAAATCTTATCAAACATACCTAGATCCATACTTTAGAAACAAAATTTTCCACTAATCTTATCTTCAACAGAGCACAAAGCTTCCAGATCTTAAAAGAACAAAGGATTGAATGAGATAGATCAGGTGATCACTCCCTTCCATTCTAAGATCTACCCCACCTGGCTGCTCAATACCAAGCAGTGTGGAATATTTCCCAAACATCCCTTGGGTGGTACGATTCACCAACATTGCTCCGATGCGGAGATGCAATTTTAGGTGCAACAATGTGGACAAGCGGCTTTCGAAGGGAATAAAGTAAGCGGTCCATCGAATGCAGTCGTATTCTTTTGTGAGAGTGATGTACACGTCCAAACCAGGGAACTTTTCACTATTCTTACCTTTATAAGAGAACAAAGCGTTCAGATCTTACCTCTTTTCTTAAGATCAAACTTCTTTCTTTAGCACAAAGCTTCACAAATCAAGTAGAATACTGTGCACTAGAGTGACAGATCTATGCATAGATCTTTCACAATTCCAGGTTAGGTCTTTGCACAAAGATTTTTTTTCCTCAGTTCCCAACATTCACAGTTTCAAGTCCCGACAACGGAACCATTTGTTGGCACAGGGGCAGACCCAGGGTTGAACGCTACAACAATGCACCAACAAAACCCTAACTACCGGCCCTTTCGGAAACACCTGCGGAGCAGATGAAGACTCACTCGAGGTAGAGGCAAAGGTGGTTGCATGACTCCAGTGTCTGCAACCTTAGCTTGGACACAGATCTGTGACTCTAAGAAAGGCACTCAACAATTAACATTCATTGATATTCATTTCTTAGTTACGGCGCAGTTAAACCCTAATTACAAAGCATCGCAATATTCAACCAGATCTAACATCTAACAACACTTAGCATGATGAAACAGATCAGATCTTAACAGATTCAACACTAAGGACATGTATATAAGTCAGATCTAACATCCATCCATATTATTAAGCACTAAGAATCGACAATTCATTCATCCAGGTTAAAGCACTAAGCACATTAACATATAAGCACATCAACACATTGCACACAAAGCAGAGCAACACAACATGTATGTGGTTCACCCCCACCCTGGGGCTACGTCCACCAACTCTTTGTCTTCTTTATTAGCTTCTTTAATAGGTTACATGCACAGAGCCTTAAAAACCCTACTCCACAGAGGACAAGAGATCTACACAGCTCACTAGATCCTCCTTCCCTGAGTAGATCTAAGCACACAACCTTCTACAGTCTCTTACAATGACTTTCACTTAGCTCTGCAAGTCTCACATAGTATGCACCACAACACTTACAACTCTTGATCACACAGATCCAACTCTAGCACTCAGCCATTCGTGTTCACTACATTGCATTAACATCTATTTATACATACAAAATAGGCCTAAGCATGGGTGAACCCATGGGTCGGCATTCTCATACCTGTTACATAATCCCAAATCCTAAAAAGGGCCCTAAAAGGGGTCGAGATCCCGCGATCTCCGCTTCACCTTGCACTCTGCCTTCGACAGCCTATCGAAGTCCCAAAATCAGGTCAAACATGACCAAGAATCCTCAAAACCTGGTCAAGGGCCAACACTTCCTTTGTTTCTTATCCGCAATTTCCTCCTCAACTTTTCTCTATTCTCTTTGATCAACCTCTTCAGATTCCTTTTGCTTTTTGTTTGCCTCAACCTCAACATCTACAATAGATTTTATTTTTCTTTCTTCTTTTGTTGCTACCTTTAATTAAGAAGTCGAAGCTATAGTCGTGGTTTCCGTTGTTGCTTCTTCTTCAACTTTCTTATGTGCCTTCTCTCAAGCCTTTTCCTCATCTCAGATTATGCCCAACGTTTTTCTTTTTCACCTAAATATGACTTCATTGTAATTTTAGGCACGATAATGGATCTCCTCTTCTTCCCATTTGGTTGATGTGTATTTCCATCTATGTCTGTGCTTGATGCAACGTTCCTTGACCACATCCGAAGGGCCATGTATTCAAAGTCTCTCTTCCCCGAAACATAACAATATCAATGTGTCCACCTCATCTTGGGCCTATTTAACATCTTCAAAAGAGTATGACCCAATCTATAATGTTAAAGGACACCAAATGGCCTTCTTATCCCTATAGAGTGATCCTCCAACTCCGCGGATTATGGTCTGATAACCAATCTCTTACAATACTCGCTTGTTAGGGACAAATTAGGGGAGTAGATGAGGAGCTTTGGTGGCCCCATATATCCTCAAATACATACCATACTCCAGGAGATACTAATCACCCATTTTTCATACTATTGCTTTGGCTTTGTTGGTCATGCAAGGCGCATGTGCATCGAAGATGAACTGGTATAGGGGCACCTGGAAGTAATCACAAATTTTCTTCTGCTTCTCAAGGGAAACTTTGATTCTTGAACATATGGAAGACTTCACCCCATCTAATTAAAGTCCCCTTGTCTATGAATCCTTTGGTATCATCATAAATTGGGCCTGGGATGTCTGCCTCTTCTCCTTGGTGGCTTCCACTTGTAGAGGCTTCTCCCATGGGGGTTTTGCTGGTAGTATGATTTGATGGCGACATACTCGAATCTGCAACAAACATATTCATCATTAGTATATCAGACCATCAATTAAAATATATCATTTTCTAATTATCTTAGAGGGAAAAGAAGTCATGTAAGAAAAACATCTGGCATTAGTTTCTGGAATTAGACTGAAGTTTTGGGCTTTTGGGAAGAATTGAGGAGTTAATGAAAAAATCGTTGATACAAACCTATATTAGCGTATGAGGAGCTACTTGTGCCGATATTGGGAGGTGAGTCGTCATCTGAAGAGGAAAGAAGTATGGTTGACATGGTAAAAGCCCAATCAAATTTGGTTGAGTGTCCAAAGGAGTAAGCGATTTGGTGTATCAGCCTTAATGACACCAACATCGCCGGTACGAGGAGAGTCCTTGCTAGTGTTGATCGCATGAACTCCGTTGGTATGAAAAATATAGTATCGATGATGATCGCACGAACTACTCCGATATGCAAAAGACAGTACCGGTGATGGTCGTGTAAAGTTCACCGACATAGAGGGACTCATATCGACGTTGGTCAAAGGAACTTTGCGGACACACGATGGTAGTATTAGCGAGGTTCGTATAAAATTTATAGATACAAGACACTTGTATCGATGTGGATGGAAATAATTTCACTGATACACAAAGGATTGTACTGACAATGATTGTGGGAAGTTCATTGTTAAAGAAAGGTCTGTGTCAGTGGGGTTTGTCTAAAATTCATTGATGTGGTTTTGAACTCAACAATTCGGCTAAGTCCTCAACAAAAAATAATGATAATAGATTGTGTGGGTGCATTATATCGTCATCTTTAGGTTTTCATGTGGTTCTTATTCAATGCAAATCTAGACAAATAGGGAAAGGGAAATATTGGGGATTGGTGAGGTTAGGCTCTCTTGGCTTGGGCAGTCAAGAGATTAGGGTCGTCGAGGGGAGGGAGGAGTGGTGCCAAGCAGTTAGGGCAGGGTCATGGTGGTAAATTTGTTTGGTTCTAGATTTTTCAATGGTTATGGCATGAGGAAAACACACAAAAAAGAAATGACACAAGAAAGGGATTGGTAGGATTTGGGTGAGTTGTGGAAGAGTATAATGGGTGATGTATATAAAGTCAACTCTGGCTTGTTTAGAGCCAACCTCAATTTTAAATAAAGGAAATAAATTTTTTCCAAAGGGATAGTCAACGAATGACATGGAAAAAATAAGCCTACTTGGCAACTTGAGTTTGACACGTTGGATAGTGAGAGCTCGATGATGGCTTGGTCGTGAAATTCCTCTCGAACTTCCCGGGATAAACAAAATTCAGTTATAGTGACAATGTCCAAATGAAAAGCCTAGATGGGATTTTATAAGCTTTTTCTTGGCATAAAAACTGATGTATCAGAGATATTCAATGGAAGTGTGTCATCGTGTCAGCAATGGTCATACCAACTTAATCCATAATAAGTCATAGTGTATGAAGGGAAATCATATGAATCTCATTGGTGTACCGATGGAGTTGCTTGGAAACTCGTCCGTGACAAATCTTTGTGTGTCAGTAAAGTTTCTCAGAAGCTCATCGGTGTAGCAATGACAATGTCCAAGATAAGAGCATAAATTTTGTTGGTATAGCAACAATAGTGTTGGCGAAGTTTATTGGAAGGTGGTCGATGTATTGACGAAGTTTAGCGCAACTCCGCTAGCACACTAAAACTCAAACTTGAAAACATTAAGTAATGTTGTATTTTGTTGTGTCAACTAGCTAGTCACGAACTCGCCGATACTAACTATATCAGTGAGTTAGTCATGAATTTCCCTATATAGCTAGAACCAAAAGATTTGCAAGTTAGAAAACTTCTCAATGAAAGATTGGAAGACATAATGAAGATCACGAGAATGGGGTTACCTTCATTAACAAGTTAAGAGACTCTTAAGACAAAAGGAGGGTATCTATTTCTTGGTAGGAATTGACTCTTTGAGCAATGAGACAAGAAAAAGGGAAGGTGTTGGTGCGTGACAGAACAATTGGTGATAGATTGGAAGAAGCCATGAATTTCTTCAAAAAGTATCTAAACAACAAGACTTTGAAGAACAAGAACACTTACAGTGCATAATCCAAAGGGAGAATGAGTAGCTCCCACAATTTTCAAAGAGCATAATTCAATGAGACAAGTTTGAATAAGGAAAAAGAAAGGTTGTGGCCATTCCCCTAGCTGATTGATCACAATGGTATACCCTTCTAAAATTGGACCATTTTGGAAAGGCAAGTGAAGTACTGCAAGGAAATGGGTAATTATGAATGATGAGAATGCAAGTTGATTACATATTGTTCTAGTGTTACTCTACTACCAGAGAGTGTCCATAGCCCCGATGGAGTCACCCCAGTGTCACAAGCCTTGCTCCGCTACCAGTGAGCATCCATAGCCCCGACGAAGATACTTGCACGTGCCACATGAGTTGGAATGGTTTTCCCCAAGCCTTTACCTCTATAATATGAATCTTCTCTTGAATTTAGAGAGAGGTGGATGGGGGGATTCCAATTTTCCTTTTAAGGCATGCAGGATGACACCTGTGAAAGGGAGATATGCCAACTCAATTATGGATGAGATACCTTCCTGAGCATGCCTTGAGTACTACATGGGCCTTTCTAAAATAGTTCCCAGTCTTGTTAATTTCATACAAACACAAAACCTTCTCTTGTGTATGACCATTAGCTCACTCTTGTAATGATTTAAGAATGCAATTCTCATATGCTAATGGACTATGTTCCTCTATTAAATCTAACCTGGAGTAATGCACAACATTGTCTCATGGAGACAGATAAAGTTGTGTTTAGGAGAAAAATGTAGATTTTTCAGGATTTTGATACCAATGTGCCACATAATAAATGATATTCAGATCTATGACACCAAGTTCCCTGGTAAATCCAAGGCTAGAATCTTGAAAGAGAGAAAAGGAAAACTAACCAGAATAAACAAAGAAAATGAAAATGCAAATCATAAAAAGAAGTAAACTTGTGCAAATCAAAACAAAACAAGTGAAGAGTTAAAAGATGGGAAAAACAAACTCTTTTATTTATGTACAAGGAAGTTGCCTCAAAGGATAACTAATGTAGTGTTTGAGAATTTGGCCATTGATAGGGAGGAGGTCTACACACCCTTCAAGGTTTTGCAATTTGTAAGTGCCTGGGCCAATATTTTCCTTGACTATGAAAGGAATCAACCACAGTTGTTGAAACTTATAGTGTTTGCCTTTGTCTTTGTGTGGATTGTCCCACTTGATAACTAGGTCCCCAACCTAAAATTCCTTTTCACCAGCAGAGTTTCTATCGAGCCATCGTTTTATGGTATGTTGGTGGGATTCAAATTTCTTTTTAGCCCTGGATCGATCTTCTTCTAGTTTTAACAAGGTTTTTATGCGTTTCAGGAAGACAAGGATTTCTCTCCTGCATCTTTGCTAGGTGAGCTAAAGGGAAGGGAGATAGATGTTCGAAGGGAGAATGGATTCCTTCCCATAAATGAGAAAGTATGGATAGGTCCCTATATGTGCTTTTGGAGTGAACCGGTTTGCCTAGAGGGAGTTAGGTAATGTGTTGTGCCAATTTATCCACTGGTCAATGTTGGGTTGTTATATTCTTTGTAGTGAAATTCTAGTTGAGGTGGATCGACTCTGAGTGAAATTTGAATGTCAAGGTGTTCGACCGGGAAAAGTCGAAGTTGAAGTAATCGAAAATAATTCGAAGGGGTCAACCGATAAGAGGTCGTCAAGAGGTCATGCGACAACCGATTGAAGACCAAATGAAGGTCAACTCGTAGTCAATTGGTAATCCGACTGTAAACAAATCTTGAGATTTGTGGGATTTGTAGCGAATGATATGCATGGATCTGTAACCATTTTTGGGCACCTTTCTTTAGGGTTTTTCCCACTATAAAGCTTGTAAATAAGGCATGTTGTATTCGTATTGAGTTGATCTTCATGCTAATGTTTAGCAGTAGGTTGTTGGTCATGTATATGTAATCCGAGTTGGCTACATGGATGATCCATGTGGATATCGGTGGCCACCCACCTATTCCACTGGCTTGAAAAACAGTTTTTCACCTTGGCAGTTTTTCGACAGTCTTTCGAGTTCCAAACTTCTAGGGCAATTTTGAGGCCCTAAACGATGTTTTTTTGGGGATTTCGGGCCCAAGTGACTGTTGAAAGCACTAACTTGGGCCACTCAAAATTTTTCCTTCTCGGTTAGACCTTTCCAACGGGCTATCGTGTGCCTAAAAGGGAGATCATATGCAAAAGTTACGACCCCAGGAAGTTGATGTACTAACTTACCCAAACGGGGCCCACATGACTTTTGGCGCTTCATATCCTAGGGTTAGGTTTTTGGATGTCTAGGGTTTTTGACATTCCTGTTTATTGTAAAAGGCCTTCAGAGCCTCATTGTAACCATCTTCTTCCGAATGAGCGCAGTCATCACATCTCTTCTCAGAGATAAGCCACCACCATTCCAACAAGCTTGTTTTCTGTTGGATTTTATAGTTAGAACTTATTTCCTTATTGAATAGAAAACCGGTTTTACTATATCTTTGTTATTCTGTATTAAGCATCTTTTAATAATCTGTATTCATTTCATTCTGCTCATAAAATCCAGATCAGTGGTATGAGAGCGGTCTTCTCCTTGTCATCTTAATGCATGTCCCCAACAAGGTCAGGGTACAAAGAATTGGGTCTCGAACTTTTTTCTCTTGAGGACAAAAGCTCTCGCACGCCCAAGCGACCTCTCATGGTAAGAGAAAAGAAAGATGATGGGACAGGAGATCCTTTCAAAATGTTGCTTGAGGAATCTCTGACATAACAAAGGAATGAGATGATGGATAGTTTCGCGCAAATCCTTTGACGACTATCAACAAGAAACACATCTTCCTCGAGCAGAGGTGCCGCCCTCTTCAAGGTACAAATCAATTTCAATATTCCTATATTTAAAGGTCAGATAGACACATATGCTTTATACAAGTGGTTGAATATACTAGAAGGGTATTTTTCTGTCCATAACTTTTCGAATAGAGAAAATATTACTTTTGTGCTCCTCAAAGCTGTTCCTTATGTCAAAGATTGGTTGGAAAATTTATGTGAGAAAAAGGAAACAAAGGAACCCTCATTATTTACAATCGCGACCACCTAGGAATCCTTTAGGAATGCTATTAAGGAACAATACCACCTTGTCAGACGTTATGACGACTTGTATACCAAATGGACCACACTACAGTAAGAAAGAGACTAAGCAGTGCCAGAGTTCACAAATATCTTCCATACCTTGCGCACTAAGTTGGGTATCAAAGATTCAGAGCAAAATCTGGTGCTCAAGTATTGCGGTGCTCTGCATAGATACATCTAGACCAAAAATAAATTTATGGACATCTCATCCTTGGGCGTGGCCTACCGATATGTCCTCAAAACTGAGTAGAAGATCAAACAAAAGACATGAAAATTTGGGCCTCGGAACCCCTCACAGTAAAAGCCAGGAAAGGGCAGCCCCAACCCATAGAACAAAGGACAGAGAAAAGATGGACAGTATCAGGACAACCAGTCCAAGCCGCAAGCAAAGAAGGACACAAAAAATACAAAAAAAAATACCGGGAAGTGGTGTGACTTCCATAAGAGCCCTTGGCATAACACTGTCGACTACCTCTCAAAGCAGTTGCTGCTGGCCGAAGTGAAAGCCTCTTAATCAGATGCGGGTTCTAACTCTGAGTCAGAACCAGAAAGGGGAAGATGGATCATTGACGCAGAACCCAGTGCTACCGTGGCTACCACCAAGCTCCAGCTTAGTGAACTAGATGAGCCAGAAGAAGGAGAGCGCCTCTTCCATTCACAGATGTGGGTAAAAGGCACCCCACTGCACTTCATCATTGATAGCGGTAGCCAGAAGAACCTCATCTCAACAGAGGTCGTCAAGCGGCTGGCCTTGCAGACAATGCTGCACCCACAACCCTACACCATTGGATGGCTCCGCCAAGGAAGCGATCTTCACGTCAGCCAACAGTGTCGATTGTTGTACGACATCAAGCCCTTAAAAGACAAGGTATTGTGCGATGTTGCTCTTCTCGAAGTTTGTAATGTTCTTTTGGGCCAACCTTATTTATGGAAACGTCATGTTGTATATGAGGCTAGGCCTCGTAATGTTATTATTACTTTGAACAAGAAATTGTACAGGATACCTGAGGCAGTCCCTCCTAGTGCTATCTCCTTGATCTCTGCGAAGCAATGCAGAAAGGTCATATCTCAAACCGGGAAATTTGTCTTCTTCATGATTCGCTCTCAGAGTGAGAAAAATATCGCAGCCACATCCAGGGCCTCCATGGTTGATCTCTCCACACAACAAAAGCAAGTGGATAAGGTCATGGAAGAATACTCAGATATCTTCTCCTCTCCTACCGGGGTACCTCTGCACTACCAGGCCAAGCATCCCATCGATCTAACCCCAAGCGCACCGCTACCCAATGGGCCAGTCTACCACCGTTGTCTGTTAGAAAATGAGGAGATCAAGAGGCAGATCCAAGAACTGCTCCACAAGGGGCACATCCATCCCAGTTCATCGCCTTGTGGGAGCCCAATCATGCTGGTGCAGAAGAAAGATAGGACCCGACGACTCTACATTGATTACTGGGCCCTGAATAAAATCACAGTATGAAACCGATACCCGATTCCCCAAATCAACGACCTCCTTGATTAGCTCATGGGGGCCAAATACTTCAGTAAGATTGATTTGAAGTCAGGCTACCACCAGGTCCCAATAGAATAGATAGATGTATGGAAGATTGCCTTCAAGTCAAAAGAAGGTCTTTTTGAATGGTTGGTCATGCCCTTTGGTTTGACATATGCTCCAACAACATTTATGAGGATGATGGACGATATCCTACGACCTTTCAACAATAATTTTGTAGTGGTGTATCCGGATGACATCCTCATCTACAAAAAGACTTGGGTGGAACACTTGCAGCATATTCAATAGGTTTTGCACACTTTGTGACAACAGAAACTATATGCAAACTTGGAAAAATGATCCTTCGGCATGGACAAGGTCCATTACTTAGGCTACATCATTGATCAAGATGGTGTGCATGTGGATCCAACCAATATCCAGGTCATCCATGACTGGACAGCCCCAACCACACTCACTGAACTTCAGAGCTTCTCGGGCCTTGCCAATTTCTATCACAGGTTTGTGTTGGGATTCTTTTATATCACATGGGCCCTCAGCCAAGTAACCAGGGGTGGCAGTAAGGCAAACTTTGTGTGGGGCATGTCCCAACAACAAGTCTTCAATGACTTGAATAAGCCCTTGTGCTCATCCCAGGTACTTTCATTACCAGACCTGCAACATCCCTTTGAGATCGAGACAAATGCTTCAAACTATGTTGTGGGAACCGTTCTCACTCAACACGGCCACCCCGTGGCATATCATAGTGAGACACTATCAGATGTTGTCTGTAAGTACCCTAATTATGACAAATAAATGTACTGCATTGTGAAAGCATGTTTCCAGTGGAGATATTACTTTCTTGGGAAGGAGACAGTCATCCACATTGATCACAAGCCACTACAGTTCATGAAGACCCAAGGCAAATTGCAGAATGATTGCCATCAGAAGTGGTCAACATAATTACAACAGTTCCACCTCAACATCAAGTATAAAATAGGAAGTACCAACTGAGTTGTTGACTACCTTAGCCGACATCCAGTCACTGCACTCACCATAGTGCTAGACTCTTGCGGCCACGAGACCTCCGGATGGCCCCACCTCTACGAGACAGACCCTAACTTCTCCACCACCTACCAAATGTTGGGCGCCAACTCAATGGTCACTAATTTCCATCTTTAGAACAGGTTGTTGTGTCGTTTGGGCCATCTCTGTGTTCCATCAAGTGAGCATGTGAAGCTGATTTAGGAAGCTCACTACAGTCGGGTGACATGACACTTTGGCGTTGAAAATATAGTGGCAATGCTGCAGAAACATTTCTATTGGTCGAAACTTCGACAAGATGTTGACAAGTATATCAGGTCCTGCATCGCTTGCGCTATTGCCAAAACGACCACTAAGAAACATGGCTTGTACACCCCTCTGCCTACTCCTAACGGGCCATGGGAATCCATCTCAATGGACTACATGTTGGGCCTCCCATCCACCAAGAGGGGAAATGACTGTGTTTTTGTGGTTGTTGATCACTTTTCCAAGATGGCGATTCTAGTCGCCTGCAAGAATAACATCGCAGCAGAAGCCACTGCCAAGCTCTTCTTTGAAAGAGTATGGGTACATTTTGGAATCCCACAAACCATTATCTCATACTGTGACAGTCGGTTCCTCACCTCATTCTGGTCAAGCCTCTGGTCACTGTTGGATACCAAGCTCACCAAATCCACTGCCTTCCACCCCCAGACAGATGGCCAAATTGAGGTCGTCAATCAGATGGTCATACATATCCTGGACATGTACAATTGAAAACACCCCCTCACATGGGATGAGGGTCTTCCATATGTCCAACATAGCTACAACCGAGCCCTGCATAACTCAACTGGCCACAACCCCTTTCAGGTGGGGTTGGGATTCCAACCATTGGGCCCCATGGATGTTTCACTAACCTTGGTGATCACCTCGGTCGACTCGTCCCCTGCTCCACTAGAAGCTGACAAAGCCACTCGGTTCATTGAGCGGATCCAAAACATCTGCCAACACGTTCAGGATATTCTACAAAAGTCTAATGCCAAGTACAAGTAGCGCCATGATCAACATCGGGTGCCACATAAGTTTCAGGTGGGCAACAAAGTTTGGTTGCATTTGCAGAAAGAACGCCTTACAGGGCCCCATCAGAAGTTTTCCCACTCCATTGTGGGTCGTACACCATCACCAAGGCTATGGGTTATAATGATTTTGAGCTCAACATTCCCCCCTTCCTTGGCCTGCATTCAGTCTTCAACGTGGCTCTCCTTCGGCCATATTTCCCACCATTATTGGACACCTTAGAGATAGCAGAGTAGTTGACACCAAAAAAGATCAACCATGACTACATGCAACATGAATCCAGTGATTAGATTGTGGAAACATAGATCAAGGGCACTCGACAACAAAGGATCCAACTTTATCGAGTCATCAAAGCAGGGCAGCTCCTGCACTAAGGAAAGTGGCTAACCTGGGGCCAAATTCAGCAGAAATTTCCTCATCTGATGGGGGAACTCAACGCAATGGAGACCATTGCTTCCTAAAGAGGGAGGATTGATCCAGGTGGATATCGGTGGCCACCCACCTATTCCACTGGCTCGAAAAACAATTTTTCACCTTGGCAGTTTTTCGACAGTTTTTCGGATTCCAAACGTTCAGAGCCATTTTGAGGCCCTAAATGATGTTTTTTTGGGGATTTGGGGCACAGGTGACTGCCAAAAACATTGACATGGGACAATCAAAAAAATTTCTTCTCAGTTAGACCTTTCCAATGGGCTATCGTGCGCCTAAAATAGAGATTGTATGCAAAAGTTACGACCCCGGGAAGTTGATGTACTAACTTACCCAAACGGGGCCCACATGACTTTTGGCGCTTCATCTCCTAGGGTTAGGTTTTTGGATCTCTAGGGTTTTTGACATTATTGTTTATTGTAAAATGCCTTCAGAGCCTCATTGTAACCATCTTCTTGCGAATGAGCGCAATCGTCACATCTCTTCTCAGAGATAAGCCACCACCATTCCAACAAGTTTGTTTTTCGCTGCATTTTACAGTTTCAACTTATTTCCTTATTGAATAGAAAACCAGTTTTACTGTATCTCTGTTATTTTGTGTTAAGCATCTTTTAATAATTTGTATTCATTTTGTTATAATCATAAAATCTGGATCAATGGTTGTTCTTATGAAAAGAAAAAGGGTATGATGTTGATTGTGTATTAGGTGTAGACCAAGGTTAGGCATGTAACCTTTTATTCTAAATGAATAAGACAACAAGAGAGAAAGACACTCAATGAATGTTGGTTTTCTCGTTTGGGTTTCCAAGGTAAAATCTTTGTGTCCTATGTGATTACTTTTTCATTTACTTTCTTGTTTAAATATGTATTCCTCTCTTCTATTAGGTTTAGCGTGGAAGTATATTTTCCTAACATGTGGTATTAGATCTTGGTTTGACAATATTGGATCTAAGCCAAACTCTAGGTCTAGTAAGAGTTGTAAGTCAAAGATATTTAAAAGTTGTGTCTGAAAGAATGTCAAGTAGTTTGAGGATAGAGATTGAAAAATTCAATGGCCAAAACCTTGAGCTTTGGAAGCTTAAAATTGAATATATCCTTGTAGATCGAGAAAAATGGGAAACAATATGTCCATGTACCATTCCGGCAGGCATGTCAAGGGAAGAATGGGAGAAAATCGAACGAAGGGTAAGGAGTATGATTCGACTGTGTCTTACAAATTCAATACTACTAAATGTCTTAGGTGAATACTCGACCAAGACATTGTGGGACAAGTTGGGAAGCTTGTACCAGTCAAAATCCCTGGTAAATAAATTGTATTTTAGAAAGAAACTGTATCTTCTGAGGATAAGTGATGGCAGTTTGGTAACTGAGTATTTAAATGCGTTCAATACCATAATAACACAGTTATTGTCTTTTTATATCAAAATCACTGAGCATATATGTATTTGCCTATTATGTTCTTTTCCAGACTCTTGGGATAACTTAGTCGTGGCTATAGGGAGTAATTCAACCACATTAGCACTAGAAGACATGGTTTCATCTCTACTATCAGAAGAAATGAGAAGGAAGAACATGGAGGGATCTACCAAAGATTCTCTAGTGGTGAGAGGTTGATCAGTTGATAGAGATAAAGGTAAATTCTCCGGTAGAAAGTCTAAGTTAAAGGGTAGATCTGAATCCCTTGTTCAGTTGACAATAAGATGTTGAAAATGCAGTAAATCTATGAATTATAAAAGGGAATACAAGTCGAAGGAAATGGGAGTTAGTACATGATCAAATGAGAAGTAGTTGACTTAAACAAAGACTACTCCAGGTAAAGGAGGTGATGTGTACTTGGCATCGACTAGTACATAGTCAGATCAAGATGTTTGGTTGATCGACTTGGGAGCATCCTAGCATATGAAACCACATAGAAAATGGTTTTTTTGATATGAACAATATGAAGGAGGAGATGTGTTCTTGGGGATGACTCGATAGCCAAAGTTGTTGGATGGGGAAGAGTTTGATTGATACTGTAGGATGGGAGGAGTAGAACCCTTCCATGTGTGCTACATATTCTAGGTTTGACAAGAAACCTGATATTTTTTAGCAAGATAAGTGATGCAAGAGCGAACACTCTATTTTATAAGGATACGTTCAAAATGGTAAGAGGTGTGATGGTATTAATGAAAGGAGTTCAAATTGGAATAGTGTACAATTTATTAGGGGATGTCGACTCAACTGGATGCAAAAACATCATTGTTCCTGAAGTCGACTCGACTCAATAGATCTTCATCAAATTGACCCGACCATGTTATGGCACACGAGGATGGGACACATTGGAGAAAAATGACTTCGAGTTATGCATAATAAAGCCATGGTCGATGATTTCCCTAAATGTAATTTAGAAGTCGATTTTTGTGAACATTGTATATATGGAAAACAAAGTCGGATGAGGATCCCATCTGGAGCGACAAGGGCAAAGGAGATTCTAGAATTGGTTTATAGTGATGTGTTTGGCTCTGTAATAATGCCTTTGTTGAAATATTGTAATTGCAGAGAAGATACTACTTATTATTAAGCTATTATCTTATAGATCAATCCCCTTTTGTGGATTGATCATGTCGGGCTTTGTATAAGACCAAATCCCCTTTTGTGGATTGGTCAAACCCTAATTATATGCTGCTAATTAAGAAGTCAGCCCTCAGGCCTAATTAAAGTAGTTTTATCCACTAAAGAAGAAGTCGGCGCTGGTTGATGAAGAGACACCACCCTAGCGCCTGCCAACCAGTATAAATAAGAGTGGAAGGCACCTCATTAGGTCACTTACTCAAGTCACTCATCTAGTGCACAAGTTTGAAGGAAGTTGCAGTTTCCAGTTGCCGGAAGAAGGAAGAGAGAGGTGCATTGCTCAGTCTTGGATATTCTCTAGTGTTTGGTTTATTATCTTGGCATTGTATTGGCAATCTATATTAAGGAAGTTTTTGTTGGGTTTTCTCCCCCATGACGGTTTCCCAGGATAAATGATGTGTACCTTGTGATTATGTATCGTTCAGTGATCATGCTTATGCTATTATTGTCTTCTAAATTGAAAAGAACTTAATAACTGCTCTAAATTTAACATGGTATCAGAGCTTGACTGAATAGAGCACCTTTCACTGGGTTACCAAAAACGTCATTGTTGTCGTACAAAAAAAATTAGGGATTTTTATTGGAATAGAATTTCAGCCTAAAAACTATCTATGGAAGTGTTCCCTAGCCCAACGAACTCATTGGTAGCTTGAGCGCACCTTTTCAGTGGCTAGAGCCTCTGGAAAGTGAAACCCTAGTTTTCATTGGTACCAAAAAACCAGGAAACTAGAACCAGTACGAGAAGTACTAGTCCAGATTTGTGCAGGCCCAATTTCAAGGGGTAAAATTTGGATTTTCAGAAAACAGACTACACCAGGCTACTTGCCTCAGCCAAGTGCACCTCCTGGTAAGTTCAGATCTAAATTCCGAGCACTTTCATTTTTTCGTCATTTTCCCAGCTCTAGGTCAAGATGTCTGCAAGTACCAAGATTTTTGACAAGTTAGAAGATTTGGATAACTTACATGCCTGGAATTATAGGATTGCACTCATTCTTGAAGAGAATGATCTTGCAAGATTCATCAAGGAAAATGTACCAGAACCCATAGATGCTACAACTAAAGCAAAGTACCAGAAGGATATGGTTAGGGCCAAAAGAATAATTATAGACTCTATTAAAGATCACTTGATCCCTCAAGTGGCTTCCAAGAATACTCCAAAATAAATGTTTGATGCCCTATCCAAAATGTATGAAGGAAGGAACATTCACTAAAAGATGAACTTGAGAACCCAACTCAAGAATACAAAGATGTAGAAAGGAGAAACAGTTCATGATTACTTCTCTAGGATATCTCAATTTAAGGAAGAACTAGAAACAATTGGAGATAACCTAGATGAAGATGAACTCATAATGACAACTCTTAATGGTCTCACAAGACCTGGGATGCATTCATCCAAACTATTTGTGCCAGAAAGGAGAAACTACAATTTGATAGTCTTTGGGAAGAATGTGTTCAAGAAGAAGCAAGAGTAGCTAACCAAGAAGAAATACTATTAAGGGATGAAGATCAAGCCCTAGATGCTTATGCTAAAGGAGGAAAGAGAAGGTCTCACTTCAAGAAGGAGACCCACCTACAAAAGGAGTCTCACTCCCCAAATAGATTCATCCATAAAGAATCTCACCCTCCAAGGAGATTCCAGAAGTTTTAAAATGGACAAAGAAGAGAAAAGGATTTATCCTCTTATCAATGTTACCATTATGACAAGATGGGACATATTGATAAGAATTTTCCAACTAGAAGAGAAGAAGAGAAGAATAGAAATAAAAAAAGACACCATGCCCATGCAGTTGAAGATGATGAGCCACCAATGAAGATGATTAAAGAAAAGATTGAAGACTATGTCTTATTCTTTTCCCTCTTAGGATCAATGCCACCAGGAGAGGATACTTGGCTCATAGATAATGGTGCTTCTAAGCACATAGCAGGTGAGAGAGACATTCTCTCTATCCTTACAGAAAATAACTTTCCCCAGAAGGTTACACTTGGAGATGATTACCAGTACCCTATCAAAGGAGTGGGTGAATCCACCTACAAACTTGATTCAGGGACCCCAATGAAGATGAAGGATGTACTATATGTATCAGGTTTGACAAATAATTTTCTTTCTTTCTCAGCCTTAGATAAGAAAGGTTTCAGGGTTGCATTCATAGATGGTGAAGTCCTTATTTGGCCTAAAGGAAAAACCATAGAAGATGCAATTGTTATTGGAACAAAAGAAGATGTCATGTATTAATTAAAAGGTCACTCAGATGCAACATTGACTCACTCCACTGAGAGTCCATGTGAAATTTGGCATAGAAGACCAGCTCGCATCAAATACAAGGCCTTACCATATGTGAGCAAGGTAGTTACATGTTTGCTAGATTTCAAGGTCGATCATGAAGGTGTGTGCAAGGGATGTGCACAAGGAAAGAACATAAAGAACCCTTTCTCGAAGAGCGATAGTAAAGCAAAAGAAGTCTTGGAGCTCATCCACTCAGATGTATGTGTCCCAATGCCATCAACTTCTCTTAGTGGGTATGTATACTATGTGTCATTTATTGATGACTATTCTCGCAAGACTTGGGTTTACTTCCTGAAATCAAAAGATGAAGTGTTTGGAAAATTCAAGGAATTCAAAGCCTTGATAGATAATATCTCTGAAAGAAAAATCAATATACTCAGGTCAGATAATGGAGGAGAATACACCTCAAAAGAATTTTTAATTTTTTTTAGAGATTCCGGGATTAAGAGGGATCTCACCACTTCCTACAATCCTCAACAAAATGGTGTAGCATAAATAAAGAACATAACCATAATATAAGTAGTGAAGGCTATGATCCATGATCAAGATCTTCCAATGCACTTATGGGTAGAAGCAAAAAGAACAACACTGTATACACAAAACATATTATCCCATTATGCACTTGGGTTCAAAACTCCTGAAGAAATTTTCTCCAGAAAGAACCCAAAAGTAAGCCTTCTCAAGATATTTGGTTGTCCAGTGTTTGTACACATTCCAAAAGAGAAGAGAAGCAAGATGGACCCTTAAGGAAAGAAGGGAATATTTGTTGGATATTGTGAGGTCTCAAAGGCCTTCAAAATTTACATACCAGGTTACCATAACATTGAGATCAGAAGAGATGTAACCTTTGATGAAGATGCGACACTCAAGAAATCAAGGAGCTGTCGACTTGAAGAAGTATATGAAGAAGAGCATGTAGCTTTCAGAGTTGCAGAACCAGTGAGGGAAGTCATAGTTTCCCCCGATGATGAGATTCAAGAAGATCATGATATGATAGAATCTCAAGAACTTCCCCAGATGACGATATCTCACAAGATAAAGCTAGCTTGGGCAAGGGAAATTATTCAATATGGAGAGAAGTATGGTGCGCCAGAAGGAACCATGACACAAGTCAAGAAACCTAAGCCATTCTCCAGTTATATGGCTTTAATGTGTGATCTCATAAAGAAGGATCCTACCTTCTTTGAAGAATCCATTCTAAAGAAAGAATGGGCAGATGCCATGACAGAAGAATTCCAATCCATTATAAAGAATGATGTATGGGAAATAGTTCCCAGACCGAAGAGAAAAGATGTGGCATCTTCCAAATGGTTATACAAGATAAAATATGTTGTTGATGGAAGTATTGAAAAATATAACGCAAGGCTTGTAGCTCATGGATTTTCTCAAAAGGAAGGCATTGGCTATGAAGAGACATTTGCTCCTATAGCTATATACACTTCTATTTGAACCATCATAGCTCTCGCAACTAAGATAAAGTGGAAGTTACACCAGATGGATGTGAAAAAAACCTTCTTAAATGGTGTCATTGAAGAAGAAGTGTATATAGAACAACCTCAAGGGTTTGAAGTTGAAGACACAAAGACTCATGTCTGCAAGTTGAAGAAGGATCTATACGGATTAAAGCAAGCTCCTAGAGCTTGGTTTGGAAGAATTGATAGTTTCCTGACAAGCTTGGGCTTTACCAAGAGTAAAGTTGATTCTAACCTTTACTTCAAGGTTATGAATGATGAGCCAGTTATATTGTTGTTGTATGTGGATGACTTATTCTTAACTGCAGAAGAAAAGCTCATCATTGATTGTAAGAAGAAGCTCGTTGTAGAGTTTGAGATGAAAGACCTGGGCCTAATGCACTATTTCTCGGGTCTTGAGGTTTGGCAAAGCCCAAAGAAGATATTACTTAACCAAGAGAAGTATGCAGTTGCAATACTGAAGAGGTTTGATATGTTGGAGTGAAAATCCATGAACACACCCATGGAAACAAAGTTGAAGCTCATGGTTGATGCCACACTATACAAACAAATGATTGGGTCGTTGATGTATCTGACAAACACCAGGCCATATATATGTTTTGTTGTGAACACCTTGAGTTAGTATCTGGTAGAGCCCATACGTGTTCACCTTGTTGCTGCAAAACATGTGATGAGATATCTTAAGGGTACGTTGGACTTTGGTCTCCGTTATAATGGAGATAATGACTTCAGACTGATTAGTTATACGAATTCAGATCGGGATGGAAGTGTTTCTGACAAAAAGAGAACTTGAGGATGTTGTTTCAGTCTGGAGTCAACCATGACTTCATGGAAGAGTAGGAAGCAATATGGTATTGTTCTCAGCACAACAGAAACAAAAGAAATCGTTGCATGTTCTGCCAGTTGTGAAGCCATATGGATTTGGAAGTTGTTGACATGTCTATTTGATATGGAGATGGAAGTAATTGTGATTCTATGTGACAACCAGAGTTGCATAAAGATGACAAAGAACCTTGTGCTCAATGACAATTCGAAACACATAGAAATCCGATATCACTACATTCGTGATATGGTGCAGAAGGGAGCCATAAAGATCCAATATGTTGGCACAAATGAGTAGGTTGCAGATGTGTTGACCAAGCCTCTATCTCGTGTAAATATTGAGCACTTTCGAGAAAATCTTGGTATAGTACGAAAGGACATCCCTCGAAAGGGGGAGTGATGCTGACGATACTATGGTATCCTTACCAATAACGGGTAGCTTAGTTAGGATTTTATATCCTAGGGGACTGATCATCCTTGGACAGATATTGAAGGTCTAGTAAGGAATGTCTGTCAGAGTACCTGTGCATGTATATGATAACTGTGGTTAGTAGTGGTAGCTCCGTTAGGATTTTCATAATCCCATGGAATCTTATGATTCCTAGGCAAATCCCGAAGGTCCGGTAAGGACACTTTGTCATAGTACCACGTGGTAGCTCCATTAGGATTTTATATCCTAGGGAATATTATGATTCATGGGTAGATCCCTAGGGACTGTTAGAGTACCACAAAATGTTGTTGATACACCTGCCTCATTCTGTTTCCCCATGATGATGATGATGATGTTGTTGCTCCAACCTCGTACTGTGAGGATGTTGTTTCTTCAGCCTTGTGGTGTGATGATGTTGCTCCAACCTCATGTTTTTGATGATGATGATAATGTTATTTATTTTATGCTAACTGATGTTGATGTTTTAGGTTCCAGCTTCATGCTATGAACGATGATGATAATGATGTTCCAACTCCATGCTGTGAATGATGATGATGATACTCCAGCTCCATGCTATGAATGCTGACTTTATTGATGACGAGAAAAACTTATGATGATTTATAGATATGCCAGTTAGTGTTCCAGATGATGTTGATGTTGATGTTGCTACCCTCTCTCTCTCCTGATGATGTTGTAGAATATCCTTCTTGTTAAGTGGGAGTGTTGAAATATTGTAACTACAAATAATATTCTACTTACTATTGAGCTATTATCTTATAGATCAATCCCATTTTGTGGATTGATCATGTCGGGCTTTGTATAAGACCAAATCCCCTTTTGTGGATTGGTCAAACCCTAATTATATGCTGCTAACTAAGAAGTCATCCCCAGGCCTAATTAAAGTGGTTTTAGCCACTAAAGAAGAAGTTGACCCTGCTTAATGAAGAGACACCACCCTAGTGCCTTTCAACCAATATAAATAAGAGTGGAAAACACCTCATTAGCTCACTCACTCAAGTCACTCATCTAGTGCGCAAGTTTGAAGGAAGTTGCAGTTGTCAGTTGCCGAAAGAAGGAAGAGAGAGGCGCATTGCTCAGTCTTGGATGTTCTCTAGTGTTTGGTTTATTATCTTTCCATTGTATTGGTAATCTATATTAAGGAAGTTTTTTCTAGGTTTTCTCCCCCATGAGGGTTTCCTAGGATAAATGTTGTGTACATTGTGATTGTGTATATTCCAATGATCCTGCTTATGCTATTATTGTCTAGTAAATTGAAAAGAACTTAATAGCTGCTCTAAATTTAACATCCTTCACTTGGTGGATCCATGTATTAAGTCTCCTTCATAGATGATTTTTCCAGGAAGACATGTATATATTTCCTAAGGAATAAATCAAAGGTTTTCGAGAAATTCAAAGAGTTTAAATCTCTTATAGAAAACTATATAGATAAGAATATAAAGGTGATGAGAACTGATAATGGTGGTGAATACCGTGGAAAACATTTTGGGGTGTTATGCCAATAGTGTGGCATAGCATGCCAAAATACCACACCACATACCCCACACCAAAATGGAGTTGTTGAAAGAATGAATAGAACATTGATGGACAAGGCAAGGAGCATACTCAGTGGTGTTGGGGTCACACAAGAATTCTAGGCAGCGGCAATCAACACCACAAAAATATCTGGTGAATATGTCTCCTTCGTCAATGCTAGTCGATACGACTCCACATGAGGTATGGTATGATAAGAATCCTTTGCTTTCACATCTCAAAGTTTTTGGTTGTGATGCATTTTTTCATGTTCCCAAGGAAAAGAGGAGCAAGTTGGATAAGAAGGAGGTCAAATGTATTTCCATTGGATGCAAAAAGGAATGAAAAGATATTAAATTTGGGATCCAACATCAAGGAAAACAATGTACAGTTGAGATGTGGTCTTCAAAGAAGTCGAAGGAAAGTCTGATTATGAAGTGGTTTAAATAGAAAAAAAACCAGAGAATGTAAGGTTTGAATTGAGGAATGAAGAAAATAATCCAAATGAGTCAACGGAATCAGGTGAAGACATGGAACAATCGACCCCAGTTGTAAGGAGGTCTAAATGAGTAATAAAACTAGTTGAAATATATAGTTTTCCCAACTTCCGTTCAACATTTGTGTTAACTGCCATTGACGATGAGCCCAAATCTGTCAAGGAGGCATTCGACTCAGCAGAGGGTAAACTTTGGAAGGATGACATGATCAAAGAAATGGAATCCTTGTATAAGAATGAGACATGGGATTTGGTCGAATTACCTAGTGGAATAAATCTTGTCTGTAGCAAGTGGGTATTCAAGAAAAAGATGAACACAACAGGTCAAGTCGAGGAATTCAAAGCTTGACTGGTAGCAAAAGGATATTCCCAAGTTGAAGGAGTCGACTTCGATGAGATTTTTTCCCATGTCGCAAAATTAACTTCCATTAGATTACTAATGTCTCTGGCTGCAACATTTGACCTTGAAATAGAGCAAATGGATGTGAAGATAACGTTCCTACATGGGGACGTGGAAGAATAAATATACATGAAACAACATGAATGATTTGAAGTAAGGGGCAAGAAAGAGCTAGTGTGCAAATTGAAAATATCCCTTTATGGTCTAAATAAAACACCAAGGATGTGGTATCAAAAGTTTGAAACATACATCCTTATCTTGGGATTTGTGAGAAGTAAAGCTAATCATTGCATATATTCCAAGGAATAAGTTGGGTGTTCATATATGTAGCATTGTATGTTGATGACATGTTGTTGATAGTAAACAACATGGACATTATAAAGGAGGTGAAGAAGCAACTATCCTCGAAGTTTGACATGAAGTATCTCGGTGCAATGAGCTTCATTATGGGAATGTAGATCAAAAGAGATAGAGTAGCTAGAAAGCTCTGGTTGAATCAGAAGAAGCATATTGAAACAATCTTGAAACATTTCAACATGCAGGATTGCAAACCTATAAAGGTGCCAATTATTGTGGGAGAAAGATTAACTACTGAGAAATGTCCAAAGACACACGAAGAAATAAAGGACATGGCATGTGTTCCCTATGTAAGTGTTGTTGGTGGTCTAATGTATGATATGGTATGCACTTGACCAAAAATTTCCCATGCAGTTGGAGTGTTAAGTAGATACATGTCAACACTTGGAAAGGAGCACTGGAAAACTATCAAGGGAGTATTCAGGTATTTGTTTGGCACAAAAGATTATGTAATATGCTACCAAGGAAAACCAAGAGATGATAGTGAAGTAGATGTACATGGATTTGTCGAAGCCGCCTGGGTTGGAAATATGGATCGAAGTAGGTTGACCAATGGATATGTGTTCAAGATGTTTGGTGGAGCAATCAGCTGGATGAGTAAGCAACATGCGGTTATATCTTTGTCAACAATAGAAGTTGAATACATGGCAACCACTCATGGAAGAAAATAAGCAGTATGTTTGCAATAACTATGTTCATGGATCGAGTTTGAGCAAAGAGTTATGAAGATAAATTGTGACAGTCAAAGCACAATATTTCTGGAAAAGAACCCAACTTATCATTCCAAGACTAAGCATATTGATGTACAATACCATTTTGTAAGAGACATGGTGGAAAACAACAAGGTGATGTTGAGAAAGTAGACAAGTTGGAAAAAATTGTAGACACTTTGACCAAATTTGTGAGTGATATGAAGTTCTTTTGATGCATAGAGGAAATGGGCATTGTTTCCCTAGGTCTGTGAACAAAAGTTCAAGAAACTCCTAGTTCAACAAAGAAGACAACAAGTGGGAGAATGTTAGGTTGTTATATTCTTTGCAGTGAAAATCTAGTCGAGGTGGATCGGCTAGGAGTGAAAGTTGAACATAGAAGTGTTCGACTGGGTAAAGTTGAAGTAGAAGTAATCGACAAGAAGTCGAAGAGGTCAAATGACAAGAGGTTGTTAGGAGGTTTTGTGGAAACCAACTGAAGACCGAATGAAGGTTGACTGGTGGTTGACTAGTAATCCAACTAGTAGTCGACCATAACATAATCCCGAGATTCACAAGTTTTTTTTCCAATCATTTGCCTGGATCTGTAACTGTTTTTGGGTGCCTTTCTTTAGGGTTTGTAAAGCCTATAAATAAGGCATGTTGTATTTTTATTAAGTTGATCTTCATGCTAATATTTAGCGATAGGTTGTTGGTCATATAGATGTAAGCTGAATTGGCTACATGGTTGTTCTTGTGAAAAATAATAGGGTATGATGTTGATTGTGTCTTAGGTGTAGACCAAGTTTAGGCATGTAACCTTTTATTCTGAATGAATAAGACAAAAAAAGAGCAAGATGCTCAAGGAATGTTGGTTTTCCCGTTTGGGTTTCCAGGGTAAAATCTTTGCGTTCTGTGTGATTACTTTATCATTTACTTTCTTGTTTAAATTTGTTTTCCTCTCTTCTATTAGGTTTAGCGTGGAAGTATATTTTCCTAATAGTCAACTACAATTTTCTTTAGGATACAGATCAGGTTTTTGTTAGTGGATTTAGCTAGTCCATTTGCCAAAGGGTAATAGTTAGTCATATATTTCAGAATGATTCCCTTATCTAAAGCAAACTCAGTTAATTTCAGTGATAAAAAATAAGTAGCATTATCAAATACGAGAGTAGTGGCTACTCCAAACCTGGTAATAATGTGTTGTTCCAGCAAATTGATTACCACTTCATCATTTAGCTTAGTTAGCGGCACAACTTCCATCCAACATGTGAAATAATTAGTTGCATTGAGAATATACATGTGTTTCTTAGATGAATGAGGATTGATCTCACCTATTATATCCAGCCCCCATTGCTCGAATGGCTCTTCTACAATAACAGGTTGAAGTGGAACAACAACCCTACTTTCTCTTCCAATTGATTTAAGGTAGATGTCACAGCTATGGGAATAAGCATGAGCATCTTTAAACATCGAAGGCCAATAGTACCTAACTCTTAGGATCTTGTGGGTTGTAGTTTCTGGAGTGAAATGTCCTCCAGCTGGTCCGTCATGAAGGTCTTTGAGGACTCTATCGACAACTTGTTTCTTTAGACATTGGAGGAGAACTATGCCATAATTCCTTCTGAAAAGGATACCATAGACTAACTAGTATTGCACATATTTTAGTCTAGTTCCCTTCTATGATTGACATTGAGGTGATAAGAGGCAGTGCCGTGCTGAAGATACTGCCTGAGGTCATTATACCATGAATTCTCAAACAACAGAACATAAGGAGGTTGTTGTGCATAGAGTACATGTTCTTCTTGCTATCTTTCTTCTTCGTGATCTTTGAAATCCATGGCCTCAATTGCTTATTTGCACATGACTTGACCTTTAATGATAGTTGATGGTTTAAATTCTAGGTCATATTCTTGCAAAACAATCATCCAGTTACCTTGTATTTCACCCAATTCCCTTTGAACAAAGAGATATCTAACCTCTGGGTGAAGGACGATCACCTTGGTGTGATTCTTCAATATGTAAGGCCTGAACTGTTTAATATCTTTGTGAACAACAAAAGTTTGCTTGTCTACCGATGTATAATTTTGTTCAACACCTTGAAGTCTAGTGCTCATGAATGTTATGGGACATTCATTCCCTTGCTGGTCCTTTTGAGTGAGCATTGTTTCAAGAGAATGATATGAATCAAATGTGTACAACAAGAAGTGTTAGTGAAATCTGAACTTTGAAGCACAGGGGCAGTCGGTATGGAAACCTTAATTTTATCAAAGGATTCCTTCTCAACAGATGTCCATTTGAACTGCACGTCCTTCTTAATCATTTGTTGAAGGGGTTTCACTATTTTGGCAAAGTTAGGAAAAAATCTCCTCATGAAATTAATCTTCCTGAAAAATGACTGCATATACTTCTTACTGTTTGGAAACGAGATCTGCATGATGGATTTAGTGTGTTCTAGGTCAACATAAATCCCATCCTTATAGATGATGTGCCACAATATTTTTCCTTCTGAAACAACAAAGATTATTTTCTTATGATTTAGATAAATGTCGTACTCCCTGCACCTTTCAAAAATATGTTTTAAGTGTTACGAGTGATCAACTCTCTTCTTGGAATATATTGTTACATCATCGAGATAAATCACCACACAGTGACTTATCAGACCTTTAAACGCTATGGCCATGCCCCTTTGGAAAGTAGATCCCGTGTTAATCAAACCAAAGGGCATTCTACAATAAGTGAACGTTCCCCACTTGGTTCTAAAAGAGGTCTTCAAATGGTTTGGTTCTGCTATGAGAACCTGGTTATATCTAGAAAACTCGTCTAGAAGAGAAAACATCAAAGACCCAAAGACGAGCTGTAATATTTGTTCCATTGTGGGAACATTGTAATTATCCTTGTCAGAGGTGCGGTTTAGATTTCTGAAATCCAAACATAGTTTGATCTCCCCTGACTTCTTTCTAACATGTACCTTATTGGACACCTAAGTAGAATGTCGGACTTTGAAGATAATCTGGGCATCCATCAATTTCTTTAACTCTTTTTGAATCAGCGGTTCAAGGGTCAAATGTATCTTCCATAGTTTCTGATGAAACAATTGGACACCCTCTTTGATAGGAATGATGTGTTGAATGATGTGAGTGTCATACATCTTCATATCCTTGTAAGTCCATGGGAATATATCTCAATATTTCTTAAACAACTACATGAAGGTATGTTTCTCTGCCTATGAACAACAAGTTCCTAAATTGATAAATTTGGGTTGTTCGGTAGTGCCTAGATTCACCAAGCATGCATTGTGGTCGAGCTATTTGTATTTGTACCCATAGGTGTTCTGAAATTGGTCTACAGATCAAATAAATTTTAAGTGACAATACACTCCTTGGGATGCATTTAGCCTTGACTTTATTTGCTTAATCCTAATAATTCTGTAGATTGTGTTGGTGTACCTCATCATTTATCACAAAATCTTGGAATATGCCAACACTAGTAAGGATTTATATAATCTAAGAATCATCATTGAACACCCTCCAGTTAGTGACGTTTTCGGGTATGGATGTATTGAAAATGATTTCAAGAGTAAAACCGTTATTCATGGGTGTGAATCTAGATTATGTGTTAGCTAAGGTATCAACAACAACATTTTGAGAGCGAGGTATCATAGTAATATTAAATGCATCAAAATAATTAATAAAGTTTCATACCTCATGTTGGTAACCTTTTATATGGGGAGACAAGCAATGTATAGTTTCCTTACTTGTCTGACATTTATTTTCTAATCACCAAAAACTCCTAGGCATTTTACCTTAAGGTCGATAACCTTTTCAGGCCTTGGACCAAGGCTTCATATTAGATAATGTTATTGGTGCATTCGAACTCTAAATGACATGATATAAGAGTTTTAAGCTTTTCAAGGTCAGTGAGTATACATCCTACCTCGACTCCTTCCTGTGATATAGGGAAATCGAAAAAAAAAACTCCAAATGTTAGTATCTAATATTGATTTAGTAAAACATAAACTATCTACTTTTACTATAGTATAGTCATTAGCTTCAGTTTGAGTGCAATGAAGGAGTTCAGATTGTTTGTTTGTTTGGAGCGAATATGACTGTGCTATATAGAAACCATGGTCAGCCTCTAAAAAACAATTTCCTAAAGCGGTACAAGAGAAACTGATGGGTTCATTCTTACCTTCAAGCTCTGTTATTGTATGTTTCATATGGGCCTTGCTATTCACTATGATCTAGTTTGTCCTTCCCTTGTATGGAAGTCACAGGTGGGCCCAATCTGTAGAGAAATAGCCATGTAGTTTTGTAGACTAGTCCCTACTCAACAATAAACCATAAGCTTCTGGAATACCAATAACAATTATATCGATAACCTGATGCACCCTGGGGTCAAAAGCTAGTCTAATCATAATGTCTTTGAGCTCACCTTTTACGTTGACATCCGATCTATCTAACTATATGATCCTAGTGGTACTCTTTTCCAAGACATCATTTATCTTTTGGAAAACTGAGTAGGGAATCAGATTAGAGGAAGCACCAGAGTCTGCTAAACAGTTGTGCACATTGAAATTAAAAATTTCAAATGTGAGAAGAAAGGGTGGGACCTGGGATCTAGAGTGCGCCCCTATGCTAGATACATTTACAATTGAATTGGTTTTATCTCTTCTCTTTGCTTTTGTTTCAACAGCTTTGGGATTGCTATCTTTCATAGAAACAATCTTCTTCTAAGAGTTATTGGACTTGAAAGTGTCGAGAATAAGATCTTGTTGCTGGGGAAGTGTACATATATCATATCGGGAGATTGTTGGCCTGTGTAGGAATTTTTGGTTTATGAGTACTTGTGGGAGGAGTTATTTTCCCAGGGGTAGTGACAATTTTTGAGGGTAGAGGAGTGCTAGGTACTGCTCCTTTGTTGCGCAAATTATAGTCTTTGGGCACAACTTTTGTAACTTGTGTATCCCCTAAAGAAATATCTTTGACTTGTTCCTTGTCTAAATCTACACACCAGTTCCACAAAACATGGTTGATTCTTTCATGGTATCCTTTTCCTCAGTGGTTTCTTCCTTTTTTGTTTCCTTGGTCTGGTCATCGGTGGTTTCTTTTTTATCTAACATTTGGTTGATGACCAAGGTCATGTAATTGATCCATTGCGGGCATGTTTTCTTGAAATGGTTTATTTGGTGGTATGAACAAAATTTATCCATGCCAAAATCATTTAGATTTAGTGTAAGGCCCAGGGTTTCTGGTGGCTTAAGCAAGTTATCATTCTTCTTAAAGAATGATAACCAACATTTTTCTTTAGGTCCACTACTTCATTGGAGAGATTTTTTACCAGCTTGACCATGTTGTCTAGATCCTTAGGCTAGCTTTCAAAATGTTTGGTAAAGAGTAAAGGTTTCTTCCTAGTTGTTTTAGTCTCTTTGGTCGTACAGTGGCTACCTAAAGAAAGAAAATATTTCTCAACCTCAGCTTCTTCAAAATTATGGGCCAAAATAAATTTTCTAGCTCGTTTAGTGAACATACCTATGGAGGGATGTAACGCTGAAGTATAGTATTCTATGATCAGGGTTTCTAGAGGAGTCATCTTGATGTAGAACTTATTGAGGATGGTAGTGAAACATTGGTTAAAATCCTTCACTTTCTCCTTTTTATCTATATTTAAAGCCGCCAATTCTTTGAATAAGGTTGTGGGAGTATTCTCGTCTCCAAAATTTCTAAGGAACGTCTTTTCAAAATCCTCCCAACTGGTTATGGATCCAACCAGTAGGTTATAATACCATGTAGAGGCCTTGTTCTTGAAAGTGCAGGGAAAGAGTGTACAAAACACATCTTCGTGGCGGACATTAAGGAGTCACGTCGCTAGAAATAAATTCTTGACGTTGTCTTCTGACAAACAAGCTTTGTCCAGGTCGAACTTTGGGACAAGTCTTTCTAGATGTTTAGGTAGTTCATGCATAAGGCTGTGTAAGTTTAAAGCTCCTTGAGACATCCGTGATGGGACTACATTCTAGTTGTGAGCCATGTTGTCGTCTGAACCATATCCAAAATGTTCACCATCAAAGTGGTGGTTAGAATCGGGAGGATTAGGACCTGGAGGTGTAGGAGGTATTTGGTCAAAGGGTAGAGGTATTTCCTGTAAATTGGTTTCAATGAAATCCTCCATGGAGTCGACTAGAACGTTATACCAATTCAATTGTCTGTTTATGCGAGTAGCTCTCCTCCTAGGTAGTGTTGAAGTCACGGGTAAGCGACCAAGTAACTTGGCGTATGAGCATGTAATGCGTTGAGTTTAAGAAAAATCCTCATTAGGAATGGGGTACCAAGCTTCGAGATTGGTTTCTAGGCTACCAACAAAGCAAGACAGGGTTGGAATCTTCGAAGGTTATTTTCTGCTCATAAGGGATATGTGGTGTTCGTTGTTGGACAAGAGTGTTATCAGAGGATTGGCGAAGCTATTGTTGAATATTACGAGTAGCCATACAAATAAGGCCCTCCTTCTAGCACCAATTCGATTGAGGTGGTATAATTTCCCTTCAAAAATCAGAGGTGCTCCCCGATACATTGTCCTAATTAGACTATGCACCATTTGGTTTAGGAGACCCATATGGAATCTTATTCAATTCTTTGTAATCGATACACATTCTCCAAGTCCCATCCTTCTTGGGAACAATTATTATGGGTGACCCACAAGGTGAGGTACTTGGTCGAATCACACCTTGCTCCAACATTTGTTGCAACTGCTTCTTCACTTTGTTCACTTCTAAAACATAATGTCAAGCCCAATATTTTGCAATGGGGGGTGTGGCAATAACTATATTTCATGCTCCTCGTCTCTCTTGGCTGATATCCCTTTAGGCTCCTTGAACACTCCTCTGTATTCCTGTAGCAAATCCTCCAACTGATGTATCTTATCTTTAGTACACCCCTCCAGGGATGCCTTCACTCTCATTGACCCATCATCGGAGTAATTTTATCTTAAGAAAAGAAAAACATATTTCTTACTACAACTAATCAAATTCTTGGCTTGGTTAGCACTTACTAGTGAGATCTTTGACTTGCCTTTATGCGCATTGATGATGTAGGACTTCCCATCCTTGATCAATGGGTACTGGTTGGCTCTCTGCATGAAGATTGGTTCCCTTATATACATTTAGGGGCTTCCAAACACTACTCCACATACATCAAGGGGTACTACGTCTGATTCCACTTAATCAATAAAATCAACACTTATAGCAAATTTAATCTTACACTATTTCGTTACCTTTATCTCTGTTTACCCAACCTAATGGATAGGGGCTAGGATGATCGTGAATCTCCAATCCAAGCTTGTTTACTAGATACACTACTATGAGATTATCCTGTGAACCAGAGTCGAACAAAGCATCTATCTTGGTCTTTTTGACTTGAATCTTGATGTGGAAGAGCTTGGTCATCTCCTTCTCTTCCAGGTGATGAAGGCTAATCAAATTGTAACACACCCGACCCCTACGTACTTTTTTATGGGGCAGGGCATCAAAGTTTCACTTTTCTCAAACACCTCGAATCCCTCTTCGGGTCGGTGAGGGTTATCCAACGACTATAAATTTGTCCAGATATGTGTTCTGAATTGCAAGTTATGGCCCTTCAAATTTCTTTAAGCCTTTATCAACTAGAGTCTCTTACAGCCGCGTGGTACCCATGTGACTCCTTGTCACCTGAAACTACACATCATCATAGTATACAAAGACTCTTCCAACCCGGAGTTGACATTTGTCTAGCTCCTATAGGCCTACTGGGTTAATTAACCATTAGCATAACAAAATCCGACTACTTACCAAATCTCCAAGGTCACATGGACTCATTAATATTAATTAGCGTCTAAGTCTTTAGACTTCGGTGAAATTCCTCCTCGTGTGCTTATGAACCCAAATCTCCCGAACGTTGGAGTCCTAAAGAGAGACCCTTTCATTTAATTGATTACATTTAAACTGTCCCGACAACCTGCAGAAGTGGGAAAGTAAATACGGGCCTTCGTCACATTTCGACTTATCTAGTACACCACTCCAAACATCTGGAGTTTTGAATTCCCGGACTCCCGAAGGGTCCACATTTACACATGATGATGTGTTAAACGTAGAGGTAGGGATAGGTGGGTTTGGGCCTTCAGCCAATTAACCTCAACATTCTAACATCCCAAATTTCCCGAAGTACTGAAATCCCAGTGCCTCGGGGTATTCCACCAACTATTAGACCAAGCGAGCATGTGCTAGGAGATTGACACACAACAAAGGGAAGATATGACACGTGACCCCATCAATGGGTGACACGTGTCACATTCCAATTGGAATATAAGATATTTAAAAAGAATGAAATAAGGTGACGCATCGCATGCTAAACATAATTCCATGTCACCCTAGGTGACGTCAGCGTGCCACATCACTCCGAACGGACACCCTTCAGAAGCCTCTAGACTCTCCTACCTGGGAAATCTCCCGGAGTTATGAAGTCTAGAATCCCACCAACAACCTCCCAATACTCCCTGTATCCCACGATCGAGATGGGTCCACGTAGATACATAGATCTACAGCCTCTGATGCTTCACGACTTTGACATTCAGGGTTTCCACTGTGTAATTTCCTTTTTACTCCTGGAGTGGTTAGCGTCAGGCTGACCACGGTCTAGATCCAATGATTAAAAGGGATCCTGATGCATCCTCGAATTGATAGTCCTTGTTGCTTCATGACTTTGGAGTTCGAGGGTTTCACCCATTTAACATTCTTGTTCTCCCGGAGTGGTCAATGCTAGATTGACCATGACATAGATCCATTGGTCAGAGAATATCCTGAAGCATCCTTGGATCTACGGTTCTCATCACTTCACAAGTTCGACATTTGGGGGTTCCATACATTTAAATATCCCTTTCTCCTGTAGTGGTCAATGTCGGACTGACCATGACGTAGATCCAATGGCCAGGGAAGACCCCAAAGATCCTCATATCTATGGCTCACGTTACTTTATGACTAGGAAGTGGGTTAGGGTTTAAAAGTGGGACAGATTGCACAATCACAGTCAAGGAAACCGCCAGATGTTGGTCAACTTCACCGATCACCCTACCAACAGGTTTCTTTGGGTTGGTTTCGAAGGTTGTAAAGTCATAACATCACGAAGCACCAGACTCCCGGAGTTCCGAAGCCAAAATAGCTTAGCTCCTTTCGTACCTAGCAAAGGATTTCGAGGTCCTAGTCATATGGATCCCCTGGCAAGTCTTGGGGCTGTACACTCAACTATTAGCCATGGTTTGGTTAGGGTTGTGGACATGAGCCCTCAGTCACATAGACGAATGGTTTGAAGGAGTTGCCCTCATTCCACAGAGCTCAAATTTAGTGACCTGCGAAGGAAATTTCGAGGGGTTGACATGAAAGAAGTGTTCCAACGAAGTTTGCATCGACTCTTACATTACAAAATCAATCCTTGGGACAATTCCCTTAAGGATCTTCCAACCAGTACAAAAATCATAAACCTGTTCTTAAATTCATCTACAGACCCACATATAAGTTCTTCTGCTGCTAAGCAGAGGCAAACAAAAACCATTCAAATACATGGGTTCACAGAAAAACAATAAAAATTTCTAATAATTAATGAAACAATGAAAATTTTAGTCATAGACATATACATCCAACCACTCATTTCAATTCTAGAACACAGATAATGAATACTTATCAAGAAACAAGATAATGAAGCAATTGTTGAGAGGGGTGCCCGTTTCCACCCAACCGTAGGCACACCAACTCCTGGATGGATTTACTGCTGGCCACCCCTAGCTAGATCATGATGCTCTGAGAGAGACTCCTCCTTATTGTTCAACAAAAGTCAAGGATGAAGGTCACTCTCCTCCTCCCATAAAAACTTGGCAAAATTGTTTTCTCTCCACCAAGAAAGGGGGCTTGCAACGAGTGATTCCTCAGTCACTCATCTTCTCTGCAACCCCGTTTATCAGCTTGGACTAAAAATGCTGCCAACAACTTCTTGCACCCAGAGCAAGATTGTTTTTCAGTTCTCATCAGAACCAGAGAGCTGCACACGCTCTTATCCTTTTTGGAAAAATGGTCTCTTCCCTCATTTTCTTTGTAATCCTCTGTTCTACCCATGAATCCCCTTTTTTTCTTTCCTTCCTCAAAAATATTACATAGGTTTGAATCACAATTTTGTGGTCAGGTTATGAAGTTTTTCTAATGGGTACTCTGCCCATCTCCTGATTGACTCTTGAGGAGGACTTCCCAACTACCAGCCTGATTGGTAATTTATTTATGGGTCAGAGGACTGTTCTTGGTCTGAATAATTTAAATCTAGTAAGGTACTGGTCTGGTGGGGGTCATCTCAACCATTGTTGGTTCCCCTCACCATCTCTCTCATGCATCATGATCTATCTTGAAAAACCCCTTCAACAATTGTGCAACACTATCCATTTTATTTAATAACAAAAATACATACATTACCTTTTATAACAAAAAGGTTCATCAATTCCAACATCCACACATATTTAGTCTGCCCATAGTCTTTTGGAAAGTTATAGTTATATTTACAATCTGGGGGAAACATGGGTGTTACACATACTCACTTCCTTCTGCACAGATGTGTAGACAATATTTTCATCCACATCCAATCTAATTTCAACTTGATTGCTTGAATCTATGTCTAAAAGGTTATTTTTGTTTCCGTCCTTCTTGTGGTTCTTCGGGTTCAACTCTGGATGTAGTTTCAAGCATTTTTCATCAGCGTGGCCATCAATGTTGCAATCACTGCAATGGTTGCTGGGATCTTTGCACTGATGTGTAGTGGTTTCTCTCTTCTTATCTTTTCCCCCTTTCCACTTCTTCTTCCCCTCCTTGGAATATTCTTGGTGCTCTTTCTTCTTCGAACCACTTGGTTTCCCCTTCTTTTGGCCTATGTTTTCCAGGTACTATGCTTGGACACATGCCTCATCCACTATCCTTGGATTGAAGAGCATCACTTGATTTTGTAGACTATTGTGTAAACCCCACAAATACTTGAGGAGTACATCTAGGTTCTTGGGAGAGATACCCAGCATGATGGACATATTTCTAAACTCAGTGGTGTACTCTTGTACACTCTGCTCCTGCCTATGCCTGAAGTAGTGCCACCGGATCCATTGGTCCTCTACATACCCGATATGGTAGAATTGGGATTTGATAAGGGCTTTGAATTCCTTCCACCTAGTTATTGGTAGATCACCCTCCAGCCTAAGTGTTTATGTATGGATTTCCCACTAGGTTAAATCATGTCCCTCTAACTTCAATCTAGAAAATGAAATCTTCTACTCTTCATATATATGGTGAACGCTAAAATAAAATTCTAGTTGTTGCAACCAATGATTCAATTTTAATGCATCGATATCACCTTGGTATGGTTTTATGTCCACTCTTGCTTCCATCTTGAATAGGGATCATGAAATGTTCATGACACTCAAACTCAACTGCTCTTTCTCAGATTCTTTCCGTGACTCCTTTCTTGAGTCTTCCTAATCTCCCAATCTCCCCTCCAATCTGATCTTTGATTTAGATCCTCCATCATCTCTAGATAGTCTGAGCTTGCTTGCTAGAGACTCCATTAGGAGGTTCATATTGCGATTGATGTCGACAAATTACACTTTCAACCTCTCAAATATCTCTTCTGCTGGATCTCAATGGTTGTTATGAACACACTCGCCTGCCATGGCTATGGTTTTTGTGACTTCTCTTTAAGACGATTCCTAGATCTCGCAACTTCCTACAAATACCCAAAAGAAAAACCTGCTCTAATACCAATATGATCTGTAAACTGCCATGGATATTCCACTGGAATAGTTCATCACAACAAATTTGATAAATAAAACTGAAATCTACACTATGAAGGTTAAACTCCTTTAGATTCCAGAGTATTTAATTAATGATTTTATGCTTATGCATGAAATAGATAAAATGCAAAAAATAGAGAACATTAAAGTACAATCACACACCATCCACATGATAACACAAATATTTTCTCTGGGAAACCCTTACGGAAGAAAACCCAACTAGAAGATGAGGCTTCTCTACTCTCTTTTCTCTAGTATGGATATGATGCAAGTACAAAGGAGAAGGCACTCTCTATGGAGTTACATGAGACCTATGGTCTAATAGGTTTCTAAAAAACATTAACCCCCTGTGTTAATCTCTCTAATTTCCCACTCCTAGTTGTTTTTCTCTACTATGGAACAAAATACAATAACATAGAATGAGACCCATTTTCCTCCCAGTGGCTCGGTATTTAACATAGCCTGATAGCCATCTAGGGGCAAGTTTTTGACTTCCTCAACCCTCAATTGTGGTAGATTTTTAAACCTTCTAGAATATTTTTGAAACTCCTAACGTTGCTAGCCCAATATGCATGAGTAATGGGGGATGGCATGGCATCCTCTTGTACCATGGTGGTCAACATGATAAGTCAATTCGTGGGAGGCATAACTTTTGGATACGAACTTTGATTGATGTATGATCTACATCGTTGGATAGGTCTCATAGTGTAGAACACCGTTAAGTGGGTGTGCATAGGCTTATAACACCAAAACCCCCCAAAAAAACCGTTTAATGCCTCAAAATGGCTTCGGAAGGTTCTAGACACCAATTTTCCAAACTGGGACCTATCACTAAAATGACCCTGAAAGTTGATTCCTCTGATTTCTTCCACTCTGAAAGCATCGAGGTAGATGATAAATAATATAGTGATCCAATCTGGATCATACTTCCCCATTTATGGAGGCTTTTGGTCCCCAAAATATTTACTGAATGAGGTGAGGAAATTTTTCTTCTACCTTCTACCTAGAGTACCACTTTGCTTTGCCTGAAAGTTGTCCTTTCAACCCAATCTACCAAAGGTCATGCTACCCTTGTCTTGTAGTTCTAGATTTCTTTTGCAAAACTGTGTCTTCTGCTAACTATGCCTAAGCATCTAATGCAAAGTCCTCTATGGAAGGTAGGACATACTCCTCCTCCTTATCCAACATGGAAAGCTCATGGAGTTTGAGATTCTCCACATTCACTACTAAGTAAATGTGCATGTATGGGGGTAGACTGAGTCGATAAGAATTATCAACCACCTTTTCCAATACCTCAAAAGGACCATACCGTAGATCGTTGATCTTCTTACCAGGACCCTGTAACCTTTCCTTGTTCAACTATAACCATACTCTGTCTCCCACTCTAAATGTTCTCTTCGTTCCGTGTTGGTCATGTCTAGCCTTGTACTTTTCCTATGACTTATTTAGTATATCGTGTACTTTCAAATGGATCTACCTAATCTTCTAAACAAATTTTTATGCTTTTAATGCATCTCCTGTGAGGTCCTCCCTAACTCCTTCTTGTTGTCCATATGCAACATATAAGGGTGAAGGTGGAAAATACCCAAAGCAAGTTTCAAAAGTTGACTTACCAGTAGAATTGTGGATTGCTCTGTTATAAGAGTGTTGTATACGATTCAAATTTTCATCCCAGGTCCTCAGATGCTTCTGATTGTAACCCATCAAAAGTTGCACCAAAGTCCTATTGAATACTTCTATCTGCCCATCTATTTGTGGATGGAATGTTGTATACCTCTTCAACTTAGAGTCCATATTCTCCCACAATGTAGTCCAAAATGCATTGAGAAATATGGTATCCGTGTCCACAATGTAGTCCCAAAGTGCACCCAAACCTGTTAAAAGAACTTGTTTGTTGCTTCTTGTCTATTGATAGTATTTTTAAAAGGAATGAGAATGCACATTTTGTTGAACCCTTCGATTACCAAAAATAAATAGTCATGTCCCTTCCTAGTGGTTGGTAAAACTCCCACAAATCCATGGAAATACTTTCCCAAGGTTGAGTAGGTACATGTAAGGGATGGTTTAATCCTTGCTTCCTATTATCAGGATTATTGGTACAACAAAGTATACATCCTCTAATATATCATGAAAAATCCAAATCAATAATGATAAAGGAGCCCAAATAGCCTTCTTATCCTTGTCGAGTGACGCTCCAACTCTGTGGATTATGGTCTAATAAGCAATCTCTTGCAATACTATCTTATCAGGACAAATCTAGGGAGAAAATGAGGAGCTTTGGTGGCCCCATATATCCTCAAATACCTCTTATAATCCAGGATATATTAGTCTCCTATTCTTCATACTATTGCTTGGGATTTGTCAGTCATGCAAGGCGTAGGTGCATGGAAGATGAACTGGTACAGGGGTGCCAGGAAGTAATCACAAATTTTGTGATACTTGGTTCTGTACTTGTGCTCCCATAACACTTTGCAATAAATATGAATAGAAGGGTTGGTTGGCTGGCTGCCAGTCCCATCCCATATTTGGATATTGGTGGCATACACATACCATGTCCAGAAGGTAGGAGGACGTGCGAAAATTATGAAACTCGTCGAGGGTGGTCTCTTTGGCTGCTCTGAAAGAGTTTTCTAGGGACGTTGATAGAATATCAACCCAATTGAAAGATGACTCAATGTTGGCAATGTATTATATCAAGGGCACTGGAGATAGTGTGTGTTACACATTATTTTCGTCACCCTTATGATCGTTAATGATGTAAACCTATCCTATGTATTTAGAAGGATCAGTGGCCCAAATTCCCGAAGAAAAAAGGGAGAAGAACTTTTCCTAAGAGAAGAAATTGCATTTTCCTTTGTAAAAACCCCATTAAGGAAGGTCGTCACAGGCTGCACTATATATAGGGTGTGACAATTCCTGATCATCACTCCCTGTTCTAAATCTAGGCTGTGACGTCTCTGCAGGCTGCACTATACTTAGGGTGCGATGATTTTCGTACGTGGGAAAAACGAGCATCTTCTCGATGCTTCTAGAAGGAGAAGCTTCTATGGTGAGGTGGCCTCTGATCGGTTTGGATCTTACTCACTTTTCTAATTTAGTGGGATCATCCTAACCTCCTCACCTTATCTTCTTTAGCTTATAAAAGGAGAGGAGCTCCCATGGAGAAAGTTAGTTGGATTGAGCTTGGGAAATTTGGTTTGAGAATCCGTGGATTAGAAGTGTGTGGGAAGCAAGGAACTGTTGGAAGGTACCTTACGACATCAAGGCTTTGGTTGTAATCTCTCTTTCTATTATTTAATAAAGATGCACTTTTCTTTCCTATATGAATCTTCTTTGTCCATATTGTATGATTCCTTGATCACATACATAGTTTCATATCAAGTAGGCTATGTTATTCTTGTCTTTGTTGGCTTGTGTTCCTTTGTAGATATTTATCCATAAGCCTTATGACGGAGCTTGGATTGGATTGACGAAGTCAGATCTTCGATATTTAAAAAGTATGTCTTAGATCCATTTCTCATTTGATAATTGAAATCTAAGGAAGGAGTACTGTACTGTCTTGTTTTGTTCTAGATTTGTAGTGAAGCTAAGGGGATTGATTTGTGTCCACACTTAACAATTAGCTTGATATAAAAATTGGCGACCGAATTGTTTTCCTAATTTTTCTTGCTTTATTTCTTTGATTGCTTGGGTTTTGTTTTTTGAGTCACTGGGAGATCCAACTTGACTCTCTGACTATTAAATTTCACTGGAAAACCCTCATGTTTTTTTATTTTTTCCATTATTCATTTTATCGTCGCACCCTGCTTTGAGGGACAGTGCGACGATCTATGATCGACACACCCTACCTTTTTGAGATAGTGCGATGTCGTTGCATTGTATTGTTTCTCTATCCTGTGACGATCAAGGATCGTCGCACTGTGTTAGTCTAACAACCTGCAACGATTGTGAAAAAATTTAGTTTTTGATGGTTTTTCCTGCCCAGATCTATGATAAGTGTTAGGGGTGATTTGTTGGGTCTGATTACAGTCTACTTGAGAGATTTGAATATGATTTTAGCCATCTTTTCTTTGTTTTAGCTTGTTTTCTTTTGAAAGATTTGATCTCTTGCTTTGAGTGTCTTTCAGTTACAAAGCATTGTTTTTTCTTTAGAATTGTTTGGTGAAAGAACTTCTTTTTCTTTTATTGAATAGTTCATGTTAAAAGAGAAAATTTGTTTGGGTTGATTTGTTTTATAGAGAGTTGCTATTGCTTTTAGCTATCTTTGAAACACAAAATTTTAATTTCTTGCTTTATATTAGATTGGGGGGCATATTTGCATTTGAAGTAGCGAAATTGCATGATTTTTGGCATTTTTTGGGGGGGCAAGAATCATGTATTGGTGTACAGTCTCTTTTGCTCATTTCTTGAAGATCTTGATATTGATGAGTTTAATAGAATTTTGGGACATTGTGCATCTGAGAATGATAAATGCTTTCTCCCTCTCGTAATATAGTTTTCATCAAAGTGAAATATTTGCATTCTCATTTCTTTGCATCGTTTAGAGTCGGTCAAAACATCATCTAGTCCATGCCATTTTCCTCTTGAGTAGCAAAAACCTTAAAAATAAAGCGCTTATAAAAATTGATTAGACATTTTTATATTTTCTGGTAGAAAACCTACATTAGATTAATTGTAGGGCTTTGGAATAGGTGTGAAAGATAACTTTCCAAAGCTGTAAACAAACATAGAATCTTGAGTTAGGGAGTGGTGAAATCCACTTATTACATTTTGTCCTGGGAAGCCCTTCTAACACAAGGGTCAATCATGAGTTCGCATTAGGACTGACAGAGTTAATCACTCTGCTTTGTTGGTCTTAGTGTAGAGATTGCATGTATTATTGGGGGTCACTTGAGAGTATACCCACGATTATGTGTGGGAGCTTCTCGAGTTGATTTCGGGCTTAGATACCCTGCCCTTGTACATGGATCAGACTATCAATTGTTTCCCCATGCATCATTGTTATAATTGGTAACCTTAGTGGCCTATCTCTTTTTAGGGTCTTTACATAAGGTGACTGTGGAGGGGAAAGTCTTCATGGTACCTGGAATTGACGTTGGCCAAAATCACTCAGGCTCCTTGGAGGGTATACCCACGATTATGTGTGGGAGATTGCACTAGGGTGTAAGTCCATTAAGCAGGTCATCAACGTAAAATTTCTACCCGCTCTATCTCAGCCCCTTCATACATTGTTCCCGAGACGTTGGATTTCATCACCAACTAGTGTGTTCATTATAAGAAGGTTGTGTTTTCTTGTTTGATTACTAGATTTTTAGCGTGTGCTGTTTGTTTTCCTTATCAGACTCTAGGTTGGATATTTATTTAATGGCGTTAGTTCCCGGAACGACCAATGAGGGAACCCCTTTTCCAGGGGAACCTTTTGATTTTCCTTCTTACAGAAATGCTGGTCCTCCTCACATCACTACTTTGATCCTTCCAGGTCTCACAATTGGATTACCGGTATGGTTGTTTTCCACTCAGGTAATCCCGAATGCAGCTAGTGCTTCAGTTGTAAGCACTCCCCCCCAAGAACATCAACCTCATGTTGATCCTTCACCTTCTTCATTAGTAAGATCTTCTTTGCCTTCTTCACTTGCAAGGTCTTCTTCCATTTCATCTTCTTTTCCGAGTGAAAGATATGAAGCTAGTAACTCGGTGGATAAGAAGAAGAAGAAAAGGAAGATTAAGAAGAAGAAAAATAAGCAAGGGTCCAAACTTCTAACCACAACCAAACATGTTGGAAAACAACCAGTTACTGATAATTGTGTTAGGAGTGTTGTTGATGCCAAGATAACCAAACAACTTGTAAGCCCAAGTACCCTTGTAGGATTTGTAAGGGTATCCATCTTCTTAAGGATTGCACTGGTCTATCCAAGGTTATAGAAGCATGGTATACATGCCCTCACCAACCCATGTCGTCAACCTCTGAACAACATGTTGATGACCTCCCGTCAACTAGTCAAGATACTGTTGGGAAGAAGGAAAGTAGAGTCAAGTTCCCATGTATGTTATGCAGAGGGAGTCATGAAACTCACCTTTTCCCTCGTATGGACGAATCCTCAAAATTACTGGAAGACATGACTATTTCAAAACCTCAACTTCCAGCTGCTTATCGCAAGCTTACTCTCGACCCACCTATAGTTGATGGAATGATCAATCTGGTCCCTTCATCGGTCAGTATGGTTGATCATGTAGTCAATCTAGTCACTTCCTTAGCTGATCCTGTTGACAAATTGGTCGATTTGATCCCATCATCGGTCGATCCCACTCTCTCGTTAGAGAGTGTCACCCAAGTGGTCGATCTGTTTCCAGCCGTCGACCCCATTCTCCCCTTAGATAATGCAATCCAAGTGGTCGATATGATCTCATCATCGGTCGATCCAACTCTCCCAGTAGAGAGTAAACCTCATACTACCCACATTTTTCTCATTGATACAAAATCTACCGTGCTGGGGGGAATTCCTCCTTCTCCCGTGTAATCTCCTCCGAGTAATGAGGCCATCCTTTTTGATTGGGGTGTGCTAACTGGACCTTGTCTTCCCTCTCACATCCCTTTCAATATGACAATACAGGTTTGTGGTCAGGACATTCCTCAGACACTAATAGCTAAAGGTTTGTCCGTTAGTATTTTGTCCTCTATTTCTTGGCAAGCTTTGGCTTATCCTCATCTTGTGCCGGTTACGCAGAATCTGTTAGCTTTTAACAGAAGAACCAGTCACCCTTTAGGATTCCTTCCTTAGTTTCCCATAACTTTGGGAGGGAAAACTATTTTTATCGATGTCATGGTAGTCCAAGACCCCTTGGATTTCGATTTACTTCTTGGGTGAGATTATGTCTATGCCATGAAAGCTATCGTGTCCACTCTTTTTCGTGTGATACCTTTCCCTCACGATGGGAGAATTGTGGTTATTGATCAACTTTCGTTTGTTGGTCCGGACTTGATTGTCGACTCAATGACATCCCTAAACGGTTCTTATATGCAAACGGTATCACCCCCACCAAAGGTCAATTATGTGGCATTGTCTCCCATGCCCTCAGTCGCTGATAAAGATGAGCCTCTCACTATACACTCAATCTCTTCTGAATTGGATCCAGTAGTTGACATGGTGATCTCTTCGGTAGGGCTATTGGAGCCTGACCTCCTTACCCCTATCATGGCCCTCGACATGTGTTCCTTCCAGAGTGTGTTTCTTCCGTCAAGTGAAGATCTCTTGGAGGCCATGACTGAGTTTTGTCCCTTGACATGGTGTCCTTCCAGAGCATTGTCCTCCTGGAAGACGTGATCTAGAAACCAACTTTGAGCATGGTTTTCTAATTTCAAGCTCATTAAAAAATGAAATCAACTTTGAGCATGGTTTTCTGATTTCAAGATAATTAAAAAATGAAACCAACTTTGAGCATGGTTTTCTGATTTCAAGCTCATTAAAAAATGAAACCAACTTTGAGCATGGTTTTCTGATTTCAAGCTCGTTAAAAAATGAAACTAGTTGTGAGGATAGTTTTCGTGTCTCTGTAGCAACCTTTTTAAAAAATGAAACAAATCTTACGAGCATAGTTCCTTTTTCTGTGTCAAGCTCATTAAAAAATGAAATAGGGGTTTGGGGATTGAACCTGTATTCTCGAACATAGTTCCTGTTCTTGTTTCAAGCTCATTAAAAAATGAAATAGTTTTCCCACTCTCTATTTGAGTCAAGTATTTCGTCTAGTATTTGAAGCTTCATTTCATTCACTTTTGCAGTTGGATGAAACAAAGCTTTGGGGGAAATGATTTCAGCCTCTAGACTTCATGCTGAAGTTGAGCCGCTAGCTTCTTATGCTGGGGGCTAAGTACCAACCATCCCTGGACTCTACGTTGGGAAGTCCCAAGCATAGTTTTCTCTAGTTCAAGATTGTGTAAAAATTAAACCAACCACCTACCTCAAGCATAGTTTCATATGGTTCTAGCTTGTATAAAAATGAAACCATGTCCAAGCATAAGTTTTGGCTAGTTTTAAGCTTGTGGAAAAATAAAATCTATCCCAAGCATAGTTTTGTTTTGTTTTAAGATTGTGTAAAAATGAAAACAATCCCAAGCTCAGTCTTTGTTCTTTCTCGTGCTCATAAATACCTGAGAATGTAACCGAGTAAACTTTTATCACTTTTTCGGACTCGTAAAGGTTATACGAAAAAGGAACCCCCTGGAGTTCCCTTTAAGCTCTTTTCAAGCTCCCTAAACACGAAAAGATAGCTGAGAAACCTTGTTCTTTTCACGCTCATAAAAGTATTTGAAGAAAACGTCTGATGAGCGGTGGTTTATCTCTTTTTCGGTCTCATCGGACTAATTTACGAAAAATGACATTTTGGAGTTTTCTTTAAGTGTTTTTCAAACTCTCAAAACATGAAAAACCCTGAGTTTTCTTTCTTTGGACTTGTAAAACAAGCATCGAAAGGCCCATATGGGACCGAACCACTCCTTCTTAGGGTTCGTTAAATATACTATGAAGGACTCATCTGAAGGATGAGATTATAGTTCAAGCATATGCTATCCTCCTCAAGCTTGTGTAAAAATAAAGAGGTACTCGCTAGAAATGGTGGGGGGGAAATTGGGAAAGAAATGTATCTAACTTGTATTCTATGGAAGAGTCGCTTTTGAACATGACATCCTTTCACTCACTTTGTGTCTAGGTTGGAATATTCTCTTGTCTCTTGATCATACTCCTTTATAAGATTACAAATTGGTCTGTGATCCCTGTTGTTGAGTTAGTGTTGCCAAGACAGTTGTCGTGTCGTCAATATGTTCAAAAGGAAGTTCAACCTGGAAAGATTTCTATTGCATCGGCCATTTATGCAGTCCTTAAAGCCTTCTATTGCATCGGCCATCCCTAAGTTAGTCCTGAATCACTGTTACTCTGATCTACCTCAAATCTTTTTACCTGTTTCGTGTCATCGATGGGGGATACATTAAGGCCCTCCTATGACAAGACTTTTCCTGTTGACTTCAACTCATCATCCAAGAATTAGACTTAGAAACTAATTGGTGCCTTGGAACTTGCTTGCCTCAATGGCAAGTTTCTCACTTTCGACAATGGGTTTTCATTATTGACCCCTAATTGGAAGATTCCGCCGAGTGTTCGACTTCAGCTCATTAATTCACATTCGTTGGATTGTACTAGTGTACCTTGGGAGTCATTGACATCAATTTCGATTTCCCTAACACTTGTTAATGGTATTCACTAATGACTAGTAATCAAGTGGTTTCTACCATGTTTGACTTCAACACATGTATTCACATGGTTAGATTCGTACTATAGAGTGGTGGAGATGAAGACCCTGAATCTTTTCTGACAGATTCAAGTTGCGTTGGAGTATATTCATATTGTACTGTTGCATAGATCCACAGTGTATGTATCACGACTATGTTCAAATTTGAGTCTTTAACACATAGATCCACATTGTATTTTTGGTGGCTATGTTCAGATTTGAGTCATTATGGCATGGATCCAGAGTGTATGTTTGGTGGTCATGACCTGTATTACTTGACATGGATATTTGCATGTCGACATTTATGCTTTGGGTCATTTGTATTATGAGTATAGGAATGCCTACTTCAGTGATGATATATTATTGTACTGTTTTTCCTTGTTTGTTGGCAGGTTTCCGACCGACATGTTCATTTTTCCCTACACACACTCGACAAAGATATCAGCTACCACTCTATTCTAAATTCATACTTTGGGGGGATCTCTATTACATATTATTTTCTTCACCCTTATGACCGTTAATGATGTAAACCTATCCTTCGTCTTTAGAAGGATCAGTGGCCCAAATTCCCGAAGAAAGAAGGGAGAAGAACTTTGCTTGAGAGAAGAGATTGTATTTTCCTTTTAAAAACCCTATTAAGGAAGGTCATCGCAGGTTGCACTATATATAGGGTGCGGCGATGCACGATCGTCGCCCTCTGCTCTAAAGCTAGGCTGTGACGTCTCCGCAGCCTGCACTATACTTAGGGTGTGATGATTTTCGTACATGGGAAAAATGAGCATCTTCATGATGCTTCTAGAAGGAGAAGCTTCTATGGTGAGGTGGCCTCTGATCGACTTGGATCTTACTCTCTTTTATGATTTAGCAGGATCATCCTAACCTCCTCACCTTATCCTCTTCAGCTTATAAAAGGAGAGGAGCTCTCATGGAGAAAGTTAGTTGGATTGAGCTTGGGAAATTTAGATTGGAAATTTGGCTTGAGAATCCGTGGATTAGAAGTGTGTGGGAAGCAAGGAACTCTTGGAAGGGACCTTACGACATCAAGGCTTTGGTTGTAATCTCTCTTTCTATTATTTAATACATATGCACTTTTCTTTCCTATATGAATCATGTTTGTCCATATTGTATGATTCCTTGATCACATACATAGTTTCATATCAAGCAGGCTCTGTTATTCTTGTCTTCGTTGGCTTGTGTTCCTTTGCAGATATTTCTCCATAAGCCTTACGACGGAGCTTGGATTGCATTGACGAATTTAGATCTTTGATATTTAAAAGGTATGTATTAGGTCCATTTCTCATTTGATAATTGAAATCTAAGGAAAGAGTAGTGTACTGTCTTGTTTTGTTCTAGTTTCGTAGTGAAGCTAGGGGGATTGATTTGTGTCCACACTTGACAATTAGCTCGATAACAGTTTGAAATTTTAAGTATCATGTTCTCCATACAAACTGCAAAACATCGTTATAACGTATTGATACAAAGTCCTCAACGCGCTAGTGGGGTACTCGTATGAGGGTTTTATTTTGAATGGCTTGTCAGGCTTGTGCTATAATTTGCATGAATAATTTACCTTAAGCGAAAGTTTCTTGATAAGGTCTTCATCCAATGATAAATCCCCTTTCTCCAAGTGATAATAGGAGGCTATATCGGATGCTTGAAATGGTGTTATGGGGCATGCACTGGCATTGAGGATGTATCTATTGTCCAGGTCTACATGTTGTACTATCCATGAAATTGCATCTACACATGGAAAGATTGTTGTGTGGGATGCCACCCTATGTAATTTTGACTTCATGATTTTCCTAAATATTTTAAGATTAGAGTCATCTTCTGCTTCTTGAGGAAAACTCTGGTTCTTGGACATCTGGAAGAATTCACCCCATTTAACTGAAGTCCCCTTGTCTATAAATCCTTTGGTATCATCATAAATTGGCCCTTGAATGTTCTCTTCTTCTCCTTGGTGGATTCTGCTTGCAGAGGCTCCCCCTATGGTTTTTTTTTTGACAATCTGCTTTAGTGGTGACATACTCAAATCTGTAACAAACATATTCATCATCGGTATATCAGACCATCCAATTAAAATATATCATACTCTAATTATCTCATAGGGAAAATAGGTCAAGTAAGAAAAACATCTAGCATTAGTTTATGCAATTAAGCGAAGCTTTGGGATTTTGGGCAGAATCGGGGAGTTAATGACAAACTTGCTGATACAGACCTGTATCGACATCTAGGGAGATACTTGTGCCAATATTGGAGGTGAGTCGTCATATGAAGAGGAACTAAGTATGGGCGACATGGTGAAAGCCTAATCAAATTTGGTTGAGTGTCCAAAGGAGGAAGCAATTTGGTGTATCGACCTTAATGACACCAACACAATCAGTATGAGGAGAGTCCTTGCTAGCATTGATCACATGAAATCCACCAGTATGCAAAAGATAGTGTTGACAATGATCACACCAACTACAACAATATTTGAAAGACAATATTGGTGATGGTTGTGTAAAGTTCATCGACATAGAGGGACTCATATCAACATGTTGATTAAGGTTCGTTGTCATTGATGTCAACCCTTGAAGAAAGACCCGTAGCACAAAGTTTTGGGTAATGGACCCAATAGTGTTTGATGTAAATATGACTCATTATTGTTTTGTCATGGTTGATAAGAAGTAAATATGGATGAACTCCAAAGTGGT
>ML796994.1:161854-221316 GCA_009831015.1 Picea engelmannii
ACACTGGTGTACTGTGCATGTGTGTGATTTTTTATTTATTACTGCTCATTATTGGATAATAATTCTACATTGATATAACATTTGAAGAAAAAGGATTATAATTACGTTATTACTGATTCACCCCCCCTCTCAGTAATCCAACACAACACTGGTGTTATCACATGCTAATTTGTATTAATTTTTCCAAAGCATCTTGTCCTTGTGTTATCTTTCTTCTTAGGTTTTAAAACTTTTTCACCAGCTCCATCAAGCTCCCATCACATAAATCCTTCACTCGACTAATCATCCGAAATAGTCATGTCCTCCATGAGTCAAAATTGGCAAATATCCCAAAACTATATCTAGCCTTAATGCTTATCTAAATTCCTCGGTCCCATCACTTCATTCATTTTTACCCTTATTATCATATTCCCGTTGAAAATAAAAAAATATTCATTTTATTAAGCTTAAGCTCCCTAATCCTATCCACAAATTCATGTGATGAGCCTCATATGCCCAAAGTCCTTAGAAAAATGGAAAAGGGTTTATTATTATTAATACAAATATTTTTATGTTAAAATATTTATATTAATATTTAATCCAAGATTTAATTCATCACCTCAGGTCAAGTCATGGGCATGAATTTCAATTTTTAATATTGAAAAGTCAAAGGGTGGATGGAGGGCGCGTATCCATTTCGGGGGTTAAAAATAAAGGGAGGTTAATTTTTTGAAGTGGTCCCGAAATCCAAACCATTGTTTTGGTGTTGGAGCACGTGTTCTTCCTGATGCATTTCAAGGGTAAAAGTGGTGTGGGTTAAAACCACCCCTCCCAAGTTTCGAAATAATATTGCAACCATTTATCATATGGTTTGGTTTCATAAATGTGCGACATATTTTCCAGGAGTGTGTTTCATGGAATTTCCAATAAATAAAATTGTTCTCACTGTGGAATTTTTCATAGAGGTAAATTTAATTTTACAGAGCAGAGAGATTAATGTTTATTGCTATGGAAAAGAATAATAAAGAGGAAGATGTATGTGAACGAAATATTTGGACAATTGTTTAAGGTTTTTACAGAAGCAAAAGGGGAAGATCAAGGGATATTTTCATAGTTTACCAAGATGGTTTCCAAGACATGGTTTTCAAAACCACGGGAAACAAACCAGTAAATAGTTTTCACAATGAAATGGTAAATTGGGCAAAACAAGACATGGTTTTCAAAACCACGGGAAGCAAGCAATAACCAGTTTTTCAAAACCACGGACATGAATTAAAATACGGAAATTTAATTTTACAGGATGAAAAATATTTGGGAATTGTTTTTATCAAATATATTATTCCCAAATATTTAAGGAAAATATAGATAAATAAAATTAGATTTAAAAAAAAGCACAAGTGACATTTCAAAGAGGATGTAACAGTCAGTTTCCGTAGCAATTAAGACTTACATGACGATTTTCGGATGAACCAGAATGAATTTTCAAAATTCAAAGGAGGTTATTGTCAAGGATGGACCCAAGAACATTAACCTTGTTCATTTTTCACACAGGTGTGACGGATTGGGAGATTCGAAGGAATCTTGGAGCCATATTTTTAAGTTATGATTTCCTGTTCGAGACATGTTTTTTTGACACGTATTCCGGCCAGTTGGAGATGAATTTCAAGAAATGGAGAGAGGTTTTTCTTCAGAACGAGCTTATCTACAAAAAATGCTTTCATATTTTACACAGCTGTTACAGTTTGAGAATTACAGGTGGCGTTTTGAATCCTATTTTTTCTCCTAAAAAGCAGGAGACCAGTTAAAACATGTTATGTTCTGCTTGTAATTGTTTCTATTTTGGGAAAGGGGTTGGAGTTCGACGTTGTGAGATGGAAGGGGCCTTTAGTGCTATATATTTCATTATAAAAGAGTAGAGAAAGGGGGGACTTTCAGCCAAGAAGGCGAAGGGATTGTCTGTAAATTTCTCAAAATGTCCTTATGAATTAATACAATAGTACAATGCTTTTGACAACCGAGATTCATCACGGTGTATTCTTTAGTGTGTTTTTCTCCAATTCACATTCATTTCACTTATGTATTTATTCTAAGCATAGATAAGAGTGCATGATTGGAATTCATCCTTGATAGATGATCCTTTCATATGGTTAATGCAGTTGTTGTGTTTAATGATTACAGGTCCATAATTCACTCTCTGTTAAGTGATCTGTTCATTGTAGTCAACCTTATGCTATTTCTTCTAAAGTTACAACTGATAATTCATCTTTGTCTGATGCTCTCATTTGTAATGGGATTTTCTCTTTTCTGTCTTGCCATCATCTAGAATACTATTTATTGTTGAAGGATATGCTTACTTTGCCTTCGTCCCCTCAGGAGTACATTTGTTGTATTAATATTCATAGCATATCTGAGGATTTCACCCCATTGCCCAATGTTTTCTTTCTCTTGTTTGTCCTACCAACCCTTTTAAAAACCTAAACAAACCTGTGTTATTGGAGAATATGACCTCTGTGTGTTGTTTGCCAAATATTTTTGACTATTTTAAGTCTTTACATGTTTGAGAGAGCCCTCTCTGGTTGGAAGGGTCAGAATCCAACCTAAAGTTGGTTTGTAGGTTACCTCTGTCATTTGTTTTTATCAGCTGAACAAATTTACAGAGTGCTAACATTTTGGGGTTGTTGCTGGGGAGCGAAGGTGAAATATTCCCTGAGATAAACGAAAAAGTTCAGATCTAAGTACTGATGGTGAAAAGTATTCAGACATAGAAAGGTTATACATAATTCACCTGGCGACTCCATTTTCAAGAATCTAGAATTCAAAATTTTCATGGCGACTCCACTGTGAAAAGACTCAGTAGCCTAAAGATTTTATTGATGACTCCATTGCTTCAAGATGGATCATAGATATGCAAGGTATGCCCCAATAATTCGCTCTGATATTCTTGGATTTCCAAATCGTATTCCTCACATTGATTGACAAAAATATTTGCCTAAATTCAAAGATGGGAAAGGAAATGATGCTGCCTTGCACTTGCTTAGATTTCACATGCACATATGTAAGCTGGGGGTTGAATTTCATGAGGATTATTTGATGAAAATGTTTATGGCTACTCTAGAGGGGAAAGAAAGATTATGGTGTGAAGGTTTAAAACCAGGTAGCTTATACTCTCTTAAGGATTTCCACATAACATTCTTTAAGCATTATGGAGAATCTAATCCTTCATTCTTGATGTTTGAAGATTGTTGTGAATTTTGTGAACATTTCATTAAGTATCTTGAAAATGTTTTTGGTAATGAAGGGTGTATGAATGATGAAATCATAGAAGCCCTTTATGAATATTCATCCCAACAACAAATAGTAGCTCCTGCTTTGGCTGAAAATGAAGCTGATCAAAAAATTGTTGCTAAAAGTCATTTTCCTTTTCCTGAACTTGATGAAGATATTCAACAAGATTTCCAGCAAGATAAAGTGCTTCAAAGTTGTCTTTCTTCCCCTGTAAATGATGTGATTGTTCAAATTATAAGTGGCCTAGACATGGATGAGGATTCTAAAACTGCATCTATGGAGACTTCAAGCAGTGAACAAATAAATGACATAGAGTTTCAAGAAAGCAACAAAACAGTGTATGCCGCTTTCGAATCAGAAATACAGAAAGATAATGAAGAGGCAATTGTTTTATTTGATTCCTTTGAAAATCATGGTTTTGAAAATGCATCAATGGGAACTCTAGACCGTGAAATAGTTCATGCTGTTATATTTTCACATTTGCAAGAAGATTATGAGCATGAACTTATTTCCATTCATTCATTTGAAAGTCAAAATGACAGTCCTCAAGAAAATTTCTAGAAGGTTAATAAAACCAAATCGGAATTGTTTGATGAACAAGAGGATAGCCTTGATACACATAATATGGCTGTCATATTTGAAGATGTTCAAGGATGTATGGATGTTGTTGTTGATATGCATGGAATATTTTTTTTTTTTAAACAAAAAAGGAGTAGTACCTGCTATATTAGATTAGCACAAAACTTTGACAAAATATACAGTGGCATGGCTAAAGTCACCAAAAATGATGCCGGTATCCGGAAACCAACATAAGTGGGGAGAAAATAATAGTTATATGATAATACATAAAGGAAAGTAGCATCTGTCCTGCCCGGAGGAAACCAGGACAGATTCTTATGGTCCAGATGAACATAAAACAGTTACACAATAAAACTAAAAACCAGGAAATTATAAAAACCTAGGCACCCGGTGACCTGTCGCCTTCGCCAGTCTACCAAGTGGTCCCCGTCGGAATGGAAAAATCCTGCGCGCACAGGGGGCACTTCCGCTGAGCTGGAGCACCGGAGAACGCGTCAAGGAGCAGGTCCATGCGCTGGCCCATGAGGAGGGCCCTATGTTCCAAGTCCGACATGTGGCCTCGAAGCTCGAACACCAAAGCCAGGTGCTCGTCGCTGAGGAGAGAGCCATGCATTCCGCCACCCAAGACACTAGGGGGAGCAATCCTTAATTCCATTGCCTCACCAATGCCAACCGCGAGCTCCCTCTGCACCGCTTCAACCTCTGCATCCACAGTCTTCTTGGCACCAGCAGCTTGCAGGTCGTCCGACCAGGGAATTTCTTCGACAATGCAGCTGGGGAAGTCATCTTCCTTAGCCAAAACGCGTTTGGTGCCCTCCCAGCTGGTCGTCTCCATGGCGCGGGGTTTCTCAACAATCGACAGGTCCCCCATAAACGGGTCCTCCTCCACGATGCAGGTGGGAAACACATCCTCAGTCTCGGCCTCCTTCTTGTCACTTGGCTTAAATGCCGTGTCTTCCTTGCTACAACCAATTCCTGGTTCTGCAATAGTTTCGAGCAACGCCCGTCTCTCAGCCCGAGCCTTCTTCCGAAGAATGGAGGACGCCAAAGCCAGAGCGCATTCTAAATGCTCCTTCCGCCGCTGCTGCGCCTTATGGGCGTCCCAGGCTGAACCCTGACGAGGCCTGCCTCGCTTTCTAGCCATTGTATCCAGGGGGTGAATGCAAGTGCCAAGCAGTTGCAGTGCTAATCTATAAGTCCAGGACGAGAGCGGTTGCAGGTGCGAAGCGCGAGCAGACCGACTCTGTCGTGGCACACGCAAAGGCAAACAACCCTGGAAATCCTTATTAGAGTGCAAAGAAAAGGTGGTGAACGTCCAAGCGAAGAGCACAGCCGAAGCAGGAGCAATCCCGCTCTGCCCGGGCTCATAAGAAAACACATAACCAGACACCAGAGTCATTTGTCCTCCCATATCCTCTTTCAATCTGAGTGCGCAGGGGGTGTAAATGGTCGCGCAAGGGAGGAGTCCCTTCGTTGTATGGCCTCTGCTATGGACGTCCACCATCGTAAATGCTGATGTGTGGGTGGCGGCCATCGACAATTAAACCCGAGCTTAGTGATGATCCTGGTGTCACCACCACAGTGCCGTGTGTCACCCCATCTGGGGCGATATGCATGGAATATTAGACAAACCTATTGCTGCCATTTCATTTGAAAATGTTCTAAGAACTGAAGAAATAGAGCAAGAACAACAAACACTTATGAATGAGGCTTGTCTTTCTGTTTTTATTCATCAAGAAGAAATGCTTTTTCATAGTTTTCAAGATCCCGTGGCCATTATATTACAGTCATCAGTGAAGTAGGAATTTGTTTCATTCATAAGCTCATATTTTGGATTCAATTTTTGTTTTCAGCTACCATCTTTTACATTTGTCTGCCTGCTTAAGAAAAATGTGAGCAGAGGACAATTAGGAATCCAATTGCTTGATTGGCTGCATTGGCACTTTAGCATCACTTGATTGAGTATTCATTTCAATAGTTTTAGAGTAGATAGGAGTGTGCAAATAAGCTTGTTGGTCAAGCAATTTTCAGTTTGGGTTTTCAACAATGTGTACATTCAGATTGTAGTGGTGTATTTAGCGTTCAGTTTTCAGTTGAGAGCAATGTACAGACTTGGGTTTTTCAGTGGATACTAGTGACAGGTCAGAGTAGGGTACACACATGTTTTGGGAGTAGCCCAATGGATCAGGCACCAAGTCTACGAGTTCTTTGCTACCTCACTGGGAGGATAACATCCCCATTGGAGCCAATGTTATCACATGCTAATTTGTATTAATTTTTCCAAAGCATCTTGTCCTTGTGTTATCTTTCCACTCAGGTTTTAAACTTTTTCACAAGCTCTGTCAAGCTCCCATCACCTAAATCCTTCACTCGACTAATCATCTGAAATAGTCATGTCCTCCATGAGTCAAAATTGGAAAATATCCCAAACCTATATCTAGCCTTAATGCTTATCTAAATTCCTCGATCCCATCACTTCATTCATTTTTACCCTTATTATCATATTCTCGTTGAAAATTAAAAATATTCCTTTTATTAAGCTTAAGCTCCCTTATCCTATCCACAAAGTCATGTGATGAGCCTCATATGCCCAAAGTCCTTAGAAAAATGGAAAAAGGTTTATTAATTAATATAAATATTTTTATATGAAATTATTTATATTAATATTTAATCCAATATTTAATTCATGACCTCAGGTCAAGTCATGGGCACAAATCTCAATTTTTAATATTGAAAAGTCAAAGGGTGGATGGAGGGCACATGTCCATTTTGGGGGTTGAAAGTAAAGGGAGGTTAATTTTTTGAAGTGGTCCCGAAATCCAAACCATTGTTTTGGTGTTGGAGCACATGTTCTTACGTGATGCATTTCGGGGGTAAAAGTGGCGTGGGTTAAAACAACTCCTCCCAAGTTTCGAAATAATATTGCAACCATTTATCATATGGTTTGGTTTCATAAATGTGCGGCATATTTTCTAGGACTGCATTTCATGGAATTTCCAATAAATAAAATTTTTCTCATAGTGGAAATTTTTCGCAGAGTTAAAAATTGAATTTTACAAAGGAGAGAGATTAATGTTTATTTCTATGGAAAAGAATCATAAAGAAGAAGATGCACATGAATAGAATATTTGGACACTTGTTTATCCAAGGTTTTTACAGAAGTAAAAGGGGAAGATCAAGGGATATTTTCATAGTTTACCAAGATGGTTTCCAAGACATGGTTTTCAAAACCACCGGCAACAAACCAGTAAATAGTTTTCACAGTGAAATGGTAAATTAGGCAAAACAAGACCTGGTTTACAAAACCACGGGAAGCAAGCAATAAATGTTTTTTCAAAACCATGGGCAAGAATTAAAATATGGAAATTTAATTTTACACGATAAAAAATATTTGGGAATTGTTTTTATTCAAATATATTATTCCCAAATATTTAAGGAGAATATGGATAAATAAAATTAGATTTAAAAAAAAAGCACAAGTGACATTTCAAAGAGGATGTGACAGTTAGTTTCCACAACAATTAATACTTACAGGACGATTTATGGATGAACCAGAATGAATTTTCAAAATTCAAAGGAGGTTATTGTCAAGAACGGAACCAAGAACATTAACCTTGTTCATTTTTCACACAGGTGTCACAGATTGGGAGATTTGAAGGAATCTTGGAGCCACATTTTTCAGTTATGATTTCATGTTCGAGACATGTTTTTATGACACATATTTCGCCCAGGTGGAGATGAATTTCAAGAAACTGAGAGAGGTTTTTCCTCAGAACAATATTATCTACAAAAACCGCTCTCAGATTTTACACAACTATTACCGTTTGAGAATTACAGGTGGTGTTTTGAAGCCTATTTTTTCTCTCGAAAAGCAGGAGATCAGTTAAAACGTCTCATGTTCTGTTTGTAACTGTTTCTATTTTGGGAAAGAGGTTAGAGTTCGAAGTTGTGATATGGAAGGGGAATTTAGTGCTATATATTTCATTGTAAAAGAGTAGAGAAAGGGGGGGACTTTCAACCAGGAAGGCGAAGGGACTGTGTGTAAATTTCTCAGAAAGTCCTTATGAATTAATATAGTAGTATAGTGCTTTTGACAACCGAGATTCATCACGGTGTATTCTTTAGTGTATTTTCCTCCAGTTCACATTCATTTCACTTATGTTATTTCTTATAAGCATAGCTATGGGTACATGATTGAATACCATCCTTGATAGATGCACCTTTCATTTGGTTAATGCAGTTGTTGTGTTTAATGATTACAGGTCCATAATTCACTCTCTGTTAAGTGCTCTGTTCATTGTAGTCAGCCTTATGTTATTTCTTCTAAAGTTACAACTGAGAATTCATCTTTGTTTGATGATCTCATTTGTAATGGGATTTTCTCTTTTATGTCTTTCCATCATCTGAAATACTATTTATTGCTGAAGGATATGGCTACTTTTTCTCTGTTCCCTCAGAAGTACATTTGTTGTATTAATATTCATAGTATATCTCAGGATTTGACCCCATTGCCCAATGTTTATTCCTCTTGTTTTTCCTACCAACCCTTTTAAAAACATAAACAAACCTGTCCTATTACATAATCTAACCTCTGTGTGCTCATTGCCAAATATTTTTGAGTATTTTCAGTCTTTACATGTTTGAGAGAGCCCTCTCTAGTTGGAAGGGTCATAATCCAACCTAAAGTTGTTTTTTAGGTTACCTTTGTCATTTGTTTTATCAGCCGAACAAATTTACAGAGTGTTAACAACTGGTCGAAGGAACTTTGTCGACAAAGAGAATTTGGATTGGCGAGGGTCACAAGAACTTCGTCAACACATAAAGGTAGTATCGGTGAGGTTCATATAAATTTCACCGATACATGATACTTATATCGATGCGGATGGAAAGAAATTCATCGGTACACAAAGGATTGTACTGGCGATGATCATGGGAAGTTCACTGGTAAAGAAAGGCCTTTGTCGGTGGGGTTTGTCTAAAATTCACCTATACGGTTTCGAACTAAAAAATTTGGTTAAGTCGTAAAAAAAAAACAATGCTAAGATACTGTGTTGATGCATTATGTCGTTGGATTTAGGTTTTCTCATAGTTCCCATTCAATGAAAATCCAAACCAATAGGGCAAGGGAAATATTGGAGATTGGTGAGGTTAGGATCTCTCGTCTTGGGCTATCAATAGATTAGGGTCATCAAGGGGAGGAAGAAGTGGTGCCAAGTAGTTAGGGCATGGTCATGGCGGCAACTCTTCATGGTTCAAGGGTTTTCAATGGTTAGGGCATGAGAAAAATACACAAAAAAGGAATGGCACGGGCACAGGATTGGTAGGATTAGGGTAATTCGCAGAAGAGTATAGTGGGTGATGGATATAAAGCTGACCCTGGCTTGTTTAGAGCCAACCTCAAATTTAAATAAAGGAAATCAAAGATTTCCAAAGGGACAGTGGACGGATGACATGGAAAAAAGAAGCCTACCTGGAAACTTGAGCTTGACATGTTGGATAGCAAGAGCTTGACAGTGTCTTGGTTGCGAAATTCCTCTCGAACTTCCCAGAATAAACAAATGTGTCTATAGTGACAATGTCCAAACAAGAATCCCGAATGGGATTTTATAACCTTTTTCTTGGCATGGAAACCGATGTATCGGAGGTATTCAGTGGAAGTGCATTGTCGTGTTGGAAATGGTCATACCAACTTTGTCGATATTAAGTCATAGTGTATCAGGGACAATTGTATGAATCTTTCCAGTGTATCGACGAAGTTGCTTGGAAACTCATCGATGAAAAAGCTTTGTGTGTTGGCAAAGTTTGTCGGAAGCTTGTTGGTGTAGTAAATGACAGTGTCAATGATAATATCAAAAAGTTTTCTGGTATAAGAACGATAGTGTTGGTGGAGTTTGTTGGAAGGTGGCCAGTGTATCGACAAAGTTTAGAGAAACTCCACCGGTACACTAAAATTCACGCTTGAAAATGTTAAGTAATGTTTCCTTTTGTTGTGTTGGCAAGTTAGTCATGAACTCGCTGATATAGCCAAAACCAAAAAAAATGTAACTTGGAAAAATTCTTAGTGAAATATTTGAAGACTTTAATGAAGATCATGAGAATGGGGTTAACTTCATCAACAAGTTAAGAGTGTCCTAAGACAAAAGGAGGGTACCTATTTCTTGGTAGGAATTGACTCTTTGAGCAACGAGACAAGAAAAGTGAAGGTGTTGGTGCTTGACACAACAGATGGCTTCATGCAGAAAGATCTGTAATGTCTATTTTGTAGTTAGTAGCAAACGTTGTTATGTAGTCTCTGAGGTTTGTTTGACTCTAGGCTTTGAAACTATGGAGAAAACCTTTGTATATAGTTGTTAGCACTAGTTGTATCCTTTTGAATAATATAATATTTCCGTATTTGGGTTTTTAAAAAAGCTTTATGTAAATAACTAAAGTCAAAATTAAAAGAACAATCAAGTGAACACACCATCCACACAAAAGAACACAAGATATGACTAGGAAAACCAAATACAAGAGAAAACTTAACTACAAGGTGAGGCCAATGATCTACTCTCATTTTCTCAGTTATGAAATGCAAGTACAAAGAAAATGACACTCACTACGGAGTTGCCATGGACACGATGCCCTAAATGGATACAACAAAATATCATGCCTCCTATGTTATGTTTCAATATCCCACTCCTAGATGCTTTGTTCCTAAGTGGGGTTTCCTTTCTGTCTATTATGCATTGAGGTTCTAGAAGGAATTCTCCCTCGGGTTCCACCCGAATCACAAACCAGTCAATAATATGATTATAATCATGTACATACTTCTTTAATAAAGAAACATGGAAAACATTTTGTGCCTTCACTGTGGGAGGAAGTGTTAGCCGATAGGCCACTAGTCCCACTCTATCCAAAAATTCAAAAGGTCCACAATACCGAGGTGCCATCTTGGCACAAGCTCCCATCCTCAAAGATATTTTCCTAGGTATAACTCGAAGATACAAATGATCCCCAACTTTGAACTCCCTAGGAGTCCTTTTCATGTCTGCATAACTCTTTTGTCTATCCTGGGTTATCTTCAGATTTTGTCTGATCTGAATTACTTGTTGTTCCATTTCCTTTAGCATATTTGGCCCGATTGTAACTCTGTCTACCGGGTTTTTCCAACTGATTGGAATGTTTCATTTTCTTCCATAGAGGGCTTCAAAAGGGATAATTTTTAATGACTCTTGATAGCCATTGTTGTAGGCAAATTCTACAACTGGTAGGTAGTCCTCCCACTTCTTGGGTTAATGCATTACATGTATCCTCAACATGTCTTCCAATACTTGGTTTAACCTCTCTGTCTTCCCATCAGTTTGAGGGTGATAGGCTATACTAAAGAGTAATTTTGTTTCCAAACCAACTAACAAAGATTTCCAAAAGTTTGAAGTAAATTTCGTATCTCTGTCGGATATAATTTCCTTAGGCATGACATGCAGTCTAAATATTTCTTTCATGAAAATGATGGCAATATTTATTGCCTTGCAAGTTTAATTGATGGGTATGAAGTGAGCAGCCTTGCTCAGTTTGTCCACAACTACCATGATGGCGTTGTTCTGTTTGGTTGATCTTGGTAACCCGGTGATGAAATCCATGGAGATGATTTCCCATTTCCATTAGGGAATTGGTAGGGGTTGCAACAACCTTGCTGGGTGTCAGTGCTTTGCCTTGACTTGCTGACATTCTAGACACTTATCTAAGTAATCAACTATGTCCTTTTTCAGTCCAGGCCAATAAAATAGTTTCCTAGTGGCTGTGATCATTTTCTGATAAGCAGGATGGCCAATATATGGTATTTTGTGTAGTTCATCCATTATGAACCTCTTCAAGTCATCACAATTTGGAATACACAATCTGCCCTTGTAAGTCAGTAGGCCATCATTAAGCATCTGATAACCTTCATACTTCAGCCCTGTGGGCTCTTGCTTTAGGTATGATGTCACGGTCTTGAAAAATGCATTTGTTTCTTGTGCAGTTTTGACTCTCTCTTTGATATCTGATTCACTGGCGCTTACCACTACCAAGTGAACTACTTTCATACTTCTACTAAGGGCATCGAACACCCTATTCTTCTTTCCTTTGATATGCTTGATTTCATAATCAAACTCACTAAGGAGAGCCATCCACCTAGCTTGTCTCACATTGAGCTTTGGTTGGTCAAAGAAATACCTTAACCCACTGTGGTCTATCATAAGTACAAATCTTCTACCTAATAGGTAATTCCTCCACATTTTTAAAGCATGCACTATGGCAGCCAATTCCATACCGTGGGTCACATAATTGACTTCATGCTCGTTTAATTTTCTAGATTCGTAGCAAATTACATGTCCTTCTTGCATAAGGACTCCTTCGAGCCCTTCCTTGAAAGCATATGTACACACAAGGAAGTCCTTGTTTGTGTCTTTAATATTCAGTATAGGTGCATTTGTTAGAAAGTACTTCATCTCTTGAAATCTTTCTTCACATTCTGATGTCTAAATAAATTTAACCCCCTTTTTTTGAAGGGAGGTGATTGGGAAACCAATCTTGGAGAATCCCTTTATGAACCTCCTATAGTATACTGCTAGGCCTATAAAGGATCTGATATCATATACATCCTTTGGAGGAGGCCAATCCATGATGGATTTAATCTTGTCAGGATCAACCACCACTCCTTCCTTAGAAATAACATGGCCTAAGTAATGGACTCGTTTCTGGAAAAAGTCACACTTACTAAGCTTAGCATAGAGATGATGTTCTCTTAGTACTTGTGTTGGGTACATGTTATATTCTTTGCATGTGTGTGTGTGGGTGCGTTAGATTTGACAAATGCGTCTGACGATCCCTCTAGTAGTGCTCTCTGTGTCATGTGCGCCAAGCGCATTCCTAGGGAGGTCCCAGGGGGGGCATGTATGCCCCCCCTGAAATTGTTTTTGGGCGATTTTTGCTATTTTTAGCGGTTTTCTAAATTAATCATGGGTTAAGGGATTAGGGTTTTGGTATCTATAGAATACCTAAAAACATTGTATATATTGTATGTAGAATGGTGAAATTCGACATAATGAATATAAGAAAGGTTTTCCCAGTTGAGGATTTCTGGTATAAAAGCTCTGTGTACTCTGTGTATGAGCCATTGATTAAATTTTGTTTTACTTAAGAATCTATATGCCATGCTTTACTTCACAGGTTTAAAACTTACATGTGGTATCAGAGCTCGTTTTTGGCTTCAAAGGGACGCCTTTGTTGTTGAGGGTTTGGCTCGGTCTTGATAGATCAAGTTTATCTTGGGTCTGTGATAAACCTGGGTTTAGTGGGAGCTTTTGCAGTGGTGATTTGAGTGCAGAAAGAGGAATGTAAAGCTCTTCTAGAATCGAGATAGAGAAGTTCAACGGTAAAAACTTTGAGCTATGGAAGCTAAAGATGGAGGACCTTCTTGTAGACAAAGAACAATGGATCATTGTGGATCCTGGTACACAACCTACTGGTACACCATCTACTAGCACACAGGATACTGGTACACAACCTACTAGTACACAAACTACCAGTACACCACCTACTGGTATGTCGAAGGAAGATTGGGAGGAGTTGGATAGAAGGGCAAGGAGTACTCTTCGACTCTGCCAGGAAGATTCACTGCTGTTGAATGTCTCGGGAGAATCTACAACCAAGGAACTATGGGATAAGTTGGGGAATTTGTATCAATTAAAGTCCTTGGTAAACAAGTTGTTTCTTCGAAAGAAGCTGTATCATCTTAGGATGGAAGATGGAGATTCTGTGACAAAACATCTAAATTCCTTTAATACTCTGGTAAGCCAACTTGTCTCTGTTAATATTACGATTGCAGAAGAAGATAAGTGTATTACTTTGTTATGTTCTTTTCCAGACTCTTGGGATAATCTGGTTGTAGAAATTGGTAGTACCACTCAATCTACATTGAAGTATGAGGATGTAGTTTCATCCTTGTTATCTGAAGATATGAGGCAGAAAAGCATGGATGGTCATAACACAAATGCTTTATTTTTAAGAGGTCGTACCCAAGACAGGAATCCTGGTAAGCCTTCAGTGGGGAGATCTAAATCTACAGGTAGATCTAAGTCTCCAGGAAAATCTTTGAGGAAATGTTGGAAGTGTGGTAAAATAGGGCATTATAAGAAAGATTGCAAGTCTAAGAAGGTTGAAAAACCAAAGGGATTTGATAGTACCTCTTCCACAGAGGCAAAAACCTCCACTGAAGAAGGAGGTGATGTTTACCTAGCATCTAAAAATACACATGCAGATCACGATGTATGGTTGATTGACTCGGGTGCATCATACCATATGACTCCTCACAGGGAGTGGTTCTCTGAATATGAAAAGTATGATGGTGGTGATGTATTCCTAGGAGATGACTCAACAACAAAAATCTTGGGACGTGGAAGGGTTGAGTTGCTGCTAAAAGATGGAAGGATTAGAACTCTCCCTGGGGTTCTGCACATTCCAAAACTTTCCAGGATCCTAATATCTATAAGCAAGTTGGATGATGCAAGAGTGGATACTGTATTTGGAAAGAACACTTGCAAGATGGTACGAGGGGCAATGATGTTGATGAGGGGAGTTTGGTGTGGAACTCTGTAAAAGTTGTTTGGAAGCACTTATACTAATGGGTGTAACAATTTTGTTGTCCTTGAGTAGACAAATAAAGAAGACAAGACCAATATCATCCCTGAAAAGAAGACCATGCTGTGGCATCAAAGACTGGGGCATATTGGAGAAAAGGGCCTTCGAACACTACACGGTAAAGGCATGGTTGAAGGTATGTCTAATTGCACTTTGGATTTTGATTTCTATGAACATTGCATATATGGTAAACAAAATCGAGTAAGATTCCCATCTGGTGCTACAAGAGCAAAAGGGATCTTAGAATTGATACACAATGATGTGTTTGGACCCGTGCATGTTCCATCACTAGGTAAGTCTGTGTATTATGTTTCATTCATAGATGATTTCTCAAGGTACACATGGATTTATTTTCTTAGAAAGAAATCAGACGTATTTGATAAATTTAAAGAGTTTAAGGCTCTGGTAGAAAATCAATCAGAGAAGAAAATAAAGGTATTGAGAACAGATAATGGTGGAGAATTCTGCGGAAATGAATTCGAAGAATTCTATAAGAAGTGTGGTATAGAAAGGTAGAATACTACTCCATACACTCCTCAGCAGAATGGAGTTGCAGAAAGGATGAACATGACATTGATGGAAAAAGCAAGGAGCATGCTCAACGATGTCGGGTTAGGACAAGAATTCTGAGCAGCGACAGTGGGTACAACATGTTACCTGGTCAATCGACCACCTTCATCAGTGCTGGATGATAAAACTCCACACGAGGTATGGTCTGGAAAGAAACATTCTCTTCAACATCTTAGAGTGTTTGTTGTGATGCTTATGTACATGTTCCAAAGGAAAATAGGAGTAAGTTGGATAAAAAGGATGAAAAGTGTATCTTTATTGGTTATAAAGATGGTGTGAAAGGTTATAAGCTTTGGAACCTAGAAATGAAGAAGACTGTTTACAATTGAGATGTTGTTTTCAGAGAGGTAAAAGATGTGTCCAAACAGGAATTCCTACCAATGCAAGACGAACCTGAGAAAATAGAGCTTGAGTTGGATGATGCAAAATCTGAATCATCTAAAGAAGAGGAAGCAGAAGAAGAAGAACCTCATACCCCAGTATTGAGGAGATCGGTGAGAGATAGAAGGCAACCATAAAGGTATAGTCCACATGATTTTCGTTCCAATTTTTCTTTATCTATTACTCATGATGATCCCAGAAATGTCAGGGAAGCAGTGAATTCGGAGGATAGTAAACTCTGCAAGAAGGTCGTGGTTGAAGAAATGGATGCCTTGGATAAGAATGAGGCATGGGATATAGTTGAGTTGCCAGCTGGAAGAAAATTTGTTGGTAGAAAATGGTTGTTTAAGAAGAAGTTTAATGCACAAGGTAAAGTTGAGAAATACAAAGCTCGGTTAGTAGAAAAAGGTTATTCCCAGGTAGAGGGAATTGACTTTGGTGAGATTTTTTCTCCTGTTGCTAAGTTAACTTCTATTAGATTTCTTTTATCTATTGTTGCTTCTTTTTATCTTGAAGTGGAACAGATGGATGTGAAGACAACATTCCTACATGGGGATCTGGAAGAAGAAATCTACATGAAGCAACCAGAAGGCTTTGTAGTGAAGGGAAAGAAATAGATAGTTTGTAAGCTAAAGAAGTCACTATATGGTATGAAGCAATCACCTAGGATGTGGTACCAAAAGTTTGACACATACATCCTTGGATTGGGATTTGTAAGAAGCAGGGCTAATCACTGTGCATATTCCAAGCAGGTTGGTAATCACTTCATTTATGTAGTGTTGTATGTTGATGAAATGTTGTTGGTAGGAAATAACATGGATGTTATCAAGGAGGTGAAATCACAACTATCCTCCAAATTTGACATGAAGGATCTCAGTGCTGCTAACTTCATTCCGGGAATGGAGATTAAAAGAGATCGTGCAAACATGAAACTCTGGTTGAATCAGAGAAAATATGTTGAGACGATATTGCAGAGGTTTAATATGCATGGAAGTAAACCGGTCAAGGTTCCTATTCCTATAGGTGTAAAGTTATCTGCAGATCAGTGTCCCAAGACACAGGAAGAAGAAGAGGACATGTCCCATGTTCCGTATGCCAGTGCAGTTGGCAGTTTGATGTATGCAATGGTCTATACTAGACCGGACTTTGCACATGCAGTGGGAGTTTTGAGCAGGTATATGTCAAAACCAGGGAAGGATCATTGGACAACAGTAAATAGGGTCTTCAGGTATCTTCGTGGCACTACCAGTTATGGATTGTGCTACCAAGGAAGACTAGGATTGGACAGAGTGGTGGACATACATGGCTTTGTTGATGCAGACTGGGCTGGAGATATGGATCGCATAATATCTACAAGTGGGTATGCGTTTAACCTATTTGGAGGAGCAATCAGTTGGATGAGCAAAAGACAGGTTGTAGTGGCACTCTCAACTACAGAAGTTGAATACATGGCAGCCATTCATGCAAGCAAGGAAGCAGTATGGTTACAAAGATTGTGTTCAGGTATTGGGTTGGTACAACAAGCAGTGAGATTATATTGTGACAGTCAGAGTGAAATCTTCCTGGCAAAGAACCTAGCTTATCATTTGAAGACAACATATAGATGTTCAGTATCACTTTGTGAGAGACATGGTTGAGGAAAAGAAGGTGTTTCTGGAAAAGGTTGACACTTTGAAGAATGTTGCAGATTCATTGACAAAGTCTGTGAGCACAGAAAAGTTCTTCTGGTATAGAGTAAAAATGGGCATTTCTGCCCTGGATTGTTGACTATATAATCCCCCAGACCCCTGGATGCAAAGAAAACAACAAGTGGGAGAATGTTGGGTATGTGTTATATTCTTTGCATGTGTGTGTGTGGGCACGTCAGATTCGACAACTGCGTTTGACGATCCCTCTAGTAGCGCTCTTTGTGTCATGTGCCCCAGGCGCTTTCCTAGGGGGGGTCCCAAGGGGGGTAGGTATGCCCCCCCCACAGTTACGCGCAACGTTCAGGGTAGTGCCCCGGTTTTTTTTTTGGGCGGTTTTTGTTGTTTTTAGCGGATTTTGCTATTTTTAGCGATTTTCTAAATTAATCTCGAATTAAGGGATCAGGGTTTTGATATCTACGAAATACATAAAAACATTGTATATATTGTATGCAGAATGGTGAAATTCGACATAATGAATATAAGAAAGGTTTTCCCGGTGGAGGGTTTCCAGTATAAAATCTCCGTGTACTCTGTGTATGAGCCATTGATTAAATTCTGTTTTACTTAAGAATCTATATGCATTGCTTTACTTCACAGGTTTAAAACTTACAACTTGTAGTACTAGCTTGAGATGTTCTTCATGTTCTTCCCTATTCTTGGAATAAATTAGGATATCATCAATGAAAACCAACACAAACCTATCCAAGAACTTTCTGAATACGTTATTCATTAAGCACATAAAAGTGGTTGGTGCATTGGTAAGCCCAAATGGCACCACCACAAATTCATAGGGACCATATCTTGTCCTAAAGGTTGTCTTGTGGATGTCTTCATATTTGATTCAGACCTGATGGTATCCAGACCTCAAGTCAATCTTGGAGAATATTGTAGCACCCATTAATTGGTCAAATAAGTCATCGATCCTTGGCAAGGGATACTTATTCCCGATGGTCATCTTATTGAGTTGTCTATAATATATGCACAGTCTGAGTGTGCCATATTTATTTTTCACAAACAAGGCTCGTGCTCCCAATGGAGACACACTAGGTTGAATGTATCCTTTTTCCCACATCTCCTTCAATTGTAGTTTGAGCTCAACTAGCTCTGGTGTACTCATTCTATATGGTGTTCTAGACATTGGCACCACTTATGGTACAATTTCTATTGAAAAATCAATATCCCTTCTTGGAGGTAGACCTGGGACTTCTTCTGGGAATACATATTTATATTCTCTTAATATGGGATGGTCCTCTAGGTTGGGTTTGTCATTCTCAACAGAATTAAGTACTTGTATTGAATATAAGGGACATCCCTTTTTGCAATACTTCTTCACTTGGAGGGATGATATTTATCTCACTGAGACAGGCTTTTGAATCCCTTGTAGGGTTACCCTTTTTTCTTCTTCACTTTCACACTCCAAAGTTTTACTGTAATAGTCCAACTTGGTTTTGTGGGAATCCAACTAGTCCATGCCAATCAATAGGTCATAAGATCCTAGAGGAAGTATGTTTAGGTTCACTTGGGTGGGAAATCCACTTATAACTAATTGACATGTTGATATGACCTCTGTTACTTTTCTTTTGGTTCCAGTGGCTAGTTGTACTAGCCATGATTTAACATGTTTAACTTGTTGCAATTTACATTTATCAACAATTTGAGGGGAAGAATAACTCAAATTAGAACTAGGGGCAATTAAAATGGAAACATGATGGTTGGAAATCGTAGCTTCCATCTCCACCACTAAAGCTTGGTGGTCAGCTTGTCTATTATCTAAGGTTGCATAAATTTGTGGCATGCTCCTAGCCACATAATTGACTTTGGTAGCCTCTTGGATGTTGAATACACTCCCATTGTTCTATTTCCTATGCGGACAGTCCCTCAGTAGATGTTCCTCTCCACAACCCCAACATTTCAAGGGTTCTCTCTTTGTGTTATCAATCTTACTTGGAACTGCTCCAAATGGTTTATTTCCACTTTGGGATGGAAAATTTTGCTGATACACACTTCTGGTAGGGAGGCTCATCCTAGAGCTCTTCCCATGGTTCTTAAATATCGAGGGTTTAAACCCCTTCTTCTTGAATCTCAAATTGTTTTTCTTCTTCCAGTCTTCATGGGGTTCTGTCTTACTCTTGAATTTATCATAGCAATACCTTGCTTTCTGAATAGCGTCCTCTAAGGTATTTGGCTCATCAAACTCAATTCTGTCCTGGTAGGACTGAGGTAATCCACTAATAAATCACTGCATCTTTACCTTTTCATCCTTTATGTAGGGCACATACCTCATCAACTCGAGAAATTCGTTGATATACTCATCCATGGCAAGTCATCCCAACTTGAGTTCATAGAACTCCTTGGTCTTCCAATCAAATTACTTTTCTGACAGATACTTCTTCTTGAAGCATTTCTCAAATTGTTTCCATGACAATTCCTTCTCATGGATTCCTTTCCCATTCCTAAGGCCCTCCCACCAAATGGAAGCTTTCCCATTCAGGTTGAAAATGGCTATCCGAGCCTTTAAGTTTTCAGAGTAATCATGGACTTTGAAGTACTTCTTCAAGTCGGGTAGCCAAACTTCTGCTTCTTCCCCCTTCTTAATCTCTCCATCGAAGGTGGGTGGTTTGGCTTTATTGAATTCTTCAGGGTCATGGATCTTGGAGGGTTTCCTCTTCTTTCTTTTCGTTTGGGAATGGGAACTAGTTTTGCCACTAGAAGATTCCTTGGAATTGTTAGTGTCCTCACCAGAGGAATATTCTATTGAGTGTCTCTTGGCTCCACGTTGGGACTTCCTTGAGGTGATCCTCCTGGTGTGGCCACTTTCTGGACCATTTTTTTGTATTTCATGTGGACTTGGAGTTTTCTTGGTATGATGCCTTTCCACATGACTGGAAGCTGGACCATGTTGCAGTTGCCTTTGTATATCTGATAGAATTTTCGGACCGCATTAATTTCAGTTTGTTTTTCCTGCTCCTTGATCAGCCTTTCATTGTCAGCCTTATAAATCCATAATTTTTCCATGAGGCTTCTTACAATTTCAGCCAAATCTGGAGGGGTTTCCACCGCCCCCCTTTCATCAGATTCTTCCTCTCTATTGTGGGAGCTCTCCCCCAACTCATGGTGTGTCACCATTCCTGACGCTGAAGTTTTCCTGTTGTTCACTGACAGCTTGAGTGTTGATAATATTTTTTTATGTTAGTTACTAATCTACCAATTCATGAACACATATAATTGTAAAGTGATGTCAACTTCTTTATTTGGAAACATTAGCAACATACAGTGCAGACTTCCATAACACCTATCAACAATAGAAGGTTTTGTTCCTCTCTTCAGTAGAGGTTCAGACAAGTTTCTTATAAGAGGCAAGGTAAGGTAGGGTGTTACCCCATAAGGTTCTCTAATAATATTTTTATGTGACTCATGCATGAGCCCAAGTAGACAAAGTGTTGTTGCCATGCTCTGATACCAATTTGTAACACACCCAAACCCTAAATACCCTTTCTATGGACGGGGCATCAAATTTTTGTTCTTCCTAACTATCTCAAATCCTACTTCCAGGAACTTCGCTGGTTACTGCTCTCCATGAGCTTTCTAATGGTCGCCACCACACTAAAATACGATCTCTTTTCTGTAAGTTATGGCCTCTCAAAGTTACCCAAGCGTTATTAGTTGGGATCTTTGGCGTTCGACACTGAACATTCATTTTTTCTAATCGAAGTCTCGAAATCTCGCCACGTGGCCTTAGCCATTCGACGATCGACGTTCGACGGTAGACAATCGACAGTCGATGTCCTACACTTTCAGAATTTCGATGATCAAGGATAATCATTGAACGTTTGGCAATCGACGATCTTTGTTGAACATCCCTTTACCATACTATGCCAAAAACTCTCGAACTCCTGAAATCTCGCCACGTGGCCTTGGCTTTTCGGCGACCGACATTAGTCATCTTATGTTGGATGTTCCTAAATTGTACCATGCCCCAAATATTCCAAACTCCCGAAGTCATCCAAACTCCCGGAGTCCCAAACACATCATCAAAGACATTGGCCAGGCGGGCACGAACCAGAAGCTGACACGCAACAAGTGCCAGGGGTGACATGTGCCCTCAATAGAGGGTGACACGTGTCATTCTCTAACAAGAATTGACACGTGTGAATTGTCCATATCTGGGTGACACGTGGCACACATAATGTGGGTCCACGTCACCTTGAATGATGTTAGGATGCCACATCATCTTGGATTGATAGCGGCCCAGAAATTTGATCCCACGGTCAATAAGAGTCCATGTAGATCCATTGATCTACGACTCCCGTTACTTTGCGGCTCCGGGCTTCAGAGTTTTCCAACTCCTCTCATTGCGAATCCCTGAAGAGATAAGTCTATGGACTCTCTAATATGGTGCCAAGTGTCCTCATCCTACCAATGGATGAGATTTATTTCGGCATTCACGACTTCAGAGGTTTTCACACTTCGTAGACTCTTGGCCAGGTTCCTTCGGAGTATGTTGGGGTCCTATAATCATAGGTGATTTGATTCTTCAACTATCTATTGGGAATTTATCTCGTGATGAAGACATTTGGCTTGCTGGGCTCAGTTGATTTCACTTCTCCCTCCATCCATTTCGCCTGATCCTTCATCAACCTGTTGCACTCTTCATTCCCTCGCCCTTCATTTCTTCACCCCTCCACCAATTTCGTCCCTACATGAATAAACAAGCTTAGGATAAAAAACATTAGGTTAATAATAAATGGTTAGTGGAATTTTTAAATAATAATTAGCATAATAAAGTTAATTTAATTAGATTATTGTAGTTAGATTAGTAAAACTAGGTTAGGGTTTCTAATAATAAATTAATTACTAATTAATTAAAACCTAGGCTTGAAACTAATTAATCATAATTAATTAAATAATTAAACTAAAAAAACAAAACGAAAATAAAACACATAATAAACATTAAAATAAAACTAAATAATAAATAAAAACATAAAACAAATAAAACAAAAACAAAAACATGCACATACCGCACATATCCCAAAACAAATAAATCGACGTCCGTAAATTTTTCCGGACCCCCCAGTCCATCCAAACTTTAACGAGAGGAGGGGGGGGGGTCCAGGAAAAGTAGTTTTCACCTAGAAACTTGTCACCACCAGGTGCTACTAGACACCCCCCCCCCAATACCACTTACCACCCTAGGGGGGGTTCAAAATACCACCTTCCCCCAAAATAAAAAACCATTGTTTTTGCACAGTTTGACCACTTGTTTTCTGAGATCGTTTCCGGGCAAACCAGAAGGAATTTTGAAAAACTGAGAGAGGTTTTTCTCTGTAGTGGGATGAATAAAAATAAACTATCATATTTTTCACAGGTGTCAGCAGTCGAGAGAATCTAAGCCATCTCTAAGCCTTATTTTCCAGGCTTCCATTTTTCCTGTTTTGGTGATGATCTTGCGACCACTGTTTTGGAGAGTTGGAGATGAATTTGGAAAAATTGAAAGAGGTTTTTGCTCAGGACATGATCATATAAAATAAAATATTTCAGTTTTCACAAATATAGTCATATTTTGGGAGATACAAGCATTTGAGTTGACCCTTATTTTCAACAGTTTGACCCATCTTTCATGGCAGAGAATTCAAAATTTTTAGGGATTTGTTTCTAACTTTGGCCATGGTTGTTGATTTCGACCTCCTAAGCTTCGAGGAGAGTATTTTCTATAAATTGTTTTAATTTAAATGTGTTAAGGTGTAGGTTAGTGTGGATTTGAGAATCAAAAGACCAGCATTGTAATGTGGCTCACTGTGAGCATGTTTTCATTTTCCAAATAATACAGTGCTATGTTGCAGGATTCTTGTGATTAATTTTACTGGTGATGTGCATCTCTCATTGGTAAATGCGTTTTATCTGTTTACATACCTGTTCTCTCTATGAATTGTTTGCAGGAGTTATAAAACATAATTTGTTGCAAGATACACTCCGTTTTGACTGTGAATAATTTCCATGTTTTCATCTGATTTTCAGTTGAAGAATTCTCAATTGCTCTTCAACTTAATTGACTTATTTCTTTTTTATTTTGTCCCATTTCATTTAAATAAAAAAATCCATTGAGTTTTTTACCTTTCCCTGGAAGATTATCTTGTTGAAAATGGATTTTGATTATTTTGCTATTGTGTCTCCATAGCCCAATGGTTCCTCTTCTCTGCCCCTACCCAATTCTTTAAATCAAAACCTTTATACAATAATAACTAACCTAAAATCTATTATAAACAAAGCTAGATCAGACGGAGAGAGCCCTCTCTGAGTCTTGGAGGGCTAGATCCAGGACTCCAAGTGGTTTGATGTTACCTATATGATTTCCTCCACAGCCTTGGGCAAATTATAGAGTGATAACAGAGTATAAAGTCTCTGGACTATGAGATCGCTTGCCACATACCCACTCATACAATGGTTGTAGTTCAACGAACGACCTTTGACAGTGGACAAGTAGGACCACGTGTCTCTCCATGACACGTTCCCGGTTGGTTGGGTAACCGAGGAGGGTTTCTTAGATCGATGACTGAGAGGGATCCTGAAGGATCCGAAGATCGACGGTCCGTGTCACTTCAGATGTTTGACATTCTGGAGTTCGACGTGTATCTTTCGAATTTCCCTCTAGACCACGCCAGATCTATCGCCACATGTACCTAGCATCCACGATCAGGATTTACTCCGGCTTGCAGGGCTCCGGGGAAACTCGCACGTCCTTATACCACCAAATACCCAGACTTCCAGATAATCATTGATCTATGGACACATGTCCCTCCATTTTCAATGGCCCCAATTTACTTCACGACTCCAACATTTGAGATTTTTGGCACTAGACCACTCCTATTATCTCGAAGTACAACTTCATCGAAGCGCTTAACACTTCCCTTCCTAAATCCGATCTAACGACTGAGAGAGATCCATACTGAATACCCAGATTGACAATCCTCATCCATTCGCGACTTCGGGCTTCAGATATTTTCGAGGATTGTGGAATCATAAGTACCAAAGTCCCAAAGCCAAAAAGGGCTAGCTCCTTTTGGACTAGCGTCGGGTTCCCATACCCTAGTCATATGAGTCCTTTCGAAATTCTTGTGGGCTAAGTACTAATCCTTTTTAGCAATTAATGGGTTAAGGACCTCGGCATAATCCCTCAGTCAGATGGGTGGATAGTCTAAAGGAAAAACACCCTTCTCCCACAGAGATGCACTTGACATTCCCACCAAGGTGAATTCAAAGGATCGACAAGACTTAGACGTTTTAGTTACCCCTACCCCGAAAATCCCGTAGAATCACGTCCCATGACTTTCTAGAAGCTAAACTGAGATAATTCCAAGATCATATAAATAAAACAATTTACAGAAACCAAAGAGAATTTCTAATAAATGTTCAAAAAATGAAAGACTTAATCATAAATACAGACATTCCATCATCACATCCAATATATATACACAGAGTATGATAATACTTATTAGAAATGGAGCATGTGAGGCGACTGCTAAAAAGGGTGCTTGTTTCCTCCCAACCATAGGCACCGTCACTCCTCACAGATTTACCACTGGTCACCCCCAAGCTAGACCATAATGCTCTGAGAGAGATTATTTCTCCTTGCTCCACAATAGTCAGGGATGAAGGTTACTCTCCTCCTCCCACAAGAACTTGGCAACCGATTTTCCCTACTCCAAGCAAGGATGTCTGTACAAGTACCTCCTCAGTCACTCATCAACATCGTTTATAAGCTTGTAGAAAAACCATGCCCATGGATTCTTAAAGCCAAAACGAGCTAGCTTCTAATCTTTTCTTTGAACTCAAGAGTCGAAAACTTGTTGCTCTTCTCTTCTCTCAATCTTTCTCTCTACTCTGCTATCTTGTAGATCTGTCTTTCTCCCTGAATTACCTCTTTTATTGCCTTCCTCAACAAGGTTGCGTGGGTCTAAATACCAATTCATGGTCAGGCCTGGGAGCCTTACAGATGGGTACCCTTCCCCATCTCCTCATTAACTCTTGAGGATGGCCTTCCAACTACCAGCCCGACTGGTAATTCATTTCTGGGTTAGAGGACTATTGAGCAATTACACCCAGTAGGTACTGGTTTGATGAGGATCATATCAACCATTCTTGGTTTCCCTTAACCACCTCTCTCATAGAATCCATTGTCTATCTTGGAAAACTCCCCCCCTTTCAACAGTTGTGCAACACATATCCAATTTATATTAATAACAAAAATTCATACATTGACCCTTTTATACAAAGGTTCATCAAATCAAACATTCACACATATTTAGTCCGCCATAGTCTCTTGGCCAGTTATAGTTATATTTACAAACTGGGGGAAACATGGGTATTACAATATCTAAATAAGGTAGGAACAACATGAACAAATCCCATACACATTTTTCAAGTGGAGGAATTGAAAGAGAGGAGAGGAGATGAATAAAAACAAAATATTTGAGGGAATAAAATAAATACAAAGATAATTTTAGATAAATACATATGATTGTGGTTGTGGCTATGCAAAGAGTTGTATGATAACCTCCCAACTTCAATGGAAAATAAGGAAAGGAAAACTTTGAAGATAAGATCAGTAAAGGGTAGGCAATGCAACGACAAGGGATGGTTGGCCAACATAAATCCATGGATAGGGAGGCCATACAAACCTACGAAGGATTCAAATTTAAAGGATAAGGGTGAGAATAACACATAATTCAAGTGACAAATAACATAGGACTCTGCATGCTGGGGAAATTCCCTTTTCACAGTCAACAAAGGCTTCTAATTTCTACAAGAAAGACTCAATTCTTATCCTCATTCAAGCTTGTGGAAAACTGTTTGTCAAATGGATGATCTTCCCAAGGTTAATCTTTCATATGGCTCCTAGTCCATGGATGAATGATCACAACCGAAAATCTTAAAAAGAGGGGCATTGTTGGCCCCTCCCATTGTGCTATTTGTTCTCAAGATGAGGAAACAATCCTCTGTCTGTTTGTACAATGCAATTATGCCAAAACAACCTATATCCTGGCTCTAGGAGATCTCTTCCTCTTAGTCAATTAACCTTATACTCATAAATATCTCTTTCTCAACTAGGGATAGATATAAAGAGGTAGTTTCAGACATAAACCAAGAATTACGCGATTATGGATGGATCTCTTGAAATACACATGTTGGACAATTTGGTTGGCCAGGAACAAGAAGATCTTCGAGGAAGAGACTACTACCCCACGCCAGTCAACAATGAAGGAAATCTCCCAATGTGATAAATACTTGCAGCTACGGTCACTACAACAATACCATCTATTGGATCCGTATGAAATTCATTGGGTGACTCGTTTTTTGTGAACCTCCAACCCTCTTACTCTGATAGGAAAATCAATTTCCCCTCCAAAGTGGGTTTTTGGGAAATCATTGGAGGATTTCAAAATTTGGTTGCAAAAGCAAGGAACCCATTCTCTTTTCTTTGATGGTGCCTCTCGCAACAACCCTAGGCTGGTAGGTGTGGGTGGGAGTCTCCTTGATCCTGGAGGTAATATCATAGTCTACTACGCGTGGGGTTTAGGGATTGCAACAAATAACATTGTTGAAGCTTATGATCTATATGAAGGCCTGAAAATATCAAAAGAGATTAATATCTCTAAAATTGCAGTATTCAACAACTCTATGATGATTGTGCGAGTAATAATCAAAATAATCCACACTAAGAATAACCATTTGAATGGCATATTTCACTACCTTGGCGATGGTTTTGTGGAGCTCAATATTTATCACATAAAAAGGAGCCTAAACCCCCAGTCGATCATTGAGCCTAGATCAAATCTATGATGGAAAGGGGGGTGATAAATTTCAATGGTGGAAGGGGGGATTTACCTATCCCTTAGTCCCCCCTCATTCATGGTGCGATTGGAGAGTTATGACGAGACATCTCGACAGTTGTGTTTCCTTCCTCGTACAACAGGGGTTTAATGTTAAATGTGTGAGGTTTAATGTGAAATGTGTGGGCATTCAATCATGCATGAGTGACTATGTTTCTTTAGGCAATGTGTTGGATCGAGAAATGGATTCTTTGTTAACGTTTCAGAGTGATTTCATCTCTGGTTCTGAGAGAAGTTACAGTTTGTGTGAGGTTTCGTTGGACGCTCCTTCTTGGGGTTCCTTCCTTTTGGGCTCGCTAGTTTTGGATGGGGAAGCTTATGGAAGAAATAACCCTCAACTAATCCTAATGGATTCTCATTCCAGGTTCTCTCTAGCCTACTATTTTTCGATCTCTAGTTATGGTGTTGTATGTTCTATTTTTTGCTTGATACCCTCTCGTCCTGCCATGTATTTCATTGTTATTAGTGGTTCTTGTTGGGACAACCTTGGATGTTGGAGACTCTCTACAATTTGGCCACGGTGGCCATCGATGGAACCATCTTGGAATGATTTCAAAAAGTTTCTTCATCACCATGAGGAATTATCTAGGAGAACAATACTTCTCTACAATAATTAATGAATAACTTCAGGGAGTTTGAGGAAGATATGGTTGGATTGACACAGATAATGGATGCTAAATTTTGTAATTTTAAGGTAGCCTTGGATGCTCTTTCATGAAGGTTGGATGAAATGGAATCATTTATTCAACAGATTAAAGCTCAAGTCCACCCTAAACACTCTATTTCAGACTCAATAAACCTTGACATAATCTCTCCTCATGATGATGGTACTAGAAATGGCATTGGTAACGCAGACCATGGAATTGATCCCATCGATACTGAAGAAGAGCCTCAACATATTTTCAGGGCCTCTGAATTTCATGATTTTGCCTCTTCTATCTAGATAATGTATTACAATTTTTTTTGGTGTTTAGGATAGTTCTATAAATATGTAATCAATATTGAAGACCATGGATAATGTCTAGGAAGGATACTAAATTTTGTTGTCTCTATATTAGATATAGAAAATTTTCAAGTTGTATGCCATCTTATGTAGACCTGCTTGAATGTTGTTTTCCCTGGCACACCTCCTTTTAATATAATTTGAGTTCAGTTTCTTAAAAAAAAACCAGAGGACTCTACAACCACCTGGAAATTGAATGAATGGACAAGGGTGCATCCATGGTCATCTAATGGATCTAAACAACTATGAGTTTTTTACATGTCTCAATCAGACATACAATTCATAATTGGGAAACACATTATGAGATAATGAGATTGATTGGATATTCAATTGGACCATTTATTAACATAGAAAATGTTTGACACAATAGGCTATTCCCACACAAGACAAACACCTACAGTAACCACTCACACAACAAAATCAAACATCATAACACCAATGTTTTTAGGTGGTTAAAACCCTCTAAAAGGGAAATAGTCCACGGGCCCAACCAACATGGCCACTTGAGGTAATATATTAATGAAAAAGAAAAATATTTTACAAGAGAGTTTCTCACAATCGATCATCATCAATTGACCCTCCATTCTCTTTAAATAGAGATCATGGACCAGTAAGATGTTAAGCCACAAATCAATATAGCCATTAATATCGAGAAGAATATGATCCATCAAATCACTATATGTCTAGAACATATCGTGACCATCAAATTACATAACTACAAATGCATACTAATGCATACTAAAGAAACACACTTTTACCTAAGACACATTAAACCAAGTTGAACTTGACTAACTCATAAGTGTCTAAATATCTTGACACCCCCCCTTAAGAACAACTAGGGATAGGACTGAAGGCTTTACAATGGTGACACAAAAGGAGAAGTAAGGAGGCATTAGAGCCTATCCCCCTCTATGAAAACTTCCTAAACTCCTAACATAGAACGAAGTTTGAAAAAAATTGCTTTTGTAAGAGACTTTGTGAAAATATCTGCAACTTGATATTATATAAAGAAAAAGTGCAATTCAAGAACTTGACCATGGATGAGATTTTTGATGAAGTGCATTTGTCTCTCGATGTGTTGTTGTGTTGATGTTGAACTAGATATTTGGCAAGCTTGATGGCACTCTATTTCTTAGACAAAAGTGTGGTCAGATGCTACTATTGGAATCCAAACTCTAAAAGGATCTGTCGAAGCCACAAGGCTTTTTGACTTGCATTAACCATTTCTTGGTACACCACTTTTACTGAAGAAAGAGAAATAGGCCGTTGTTTCTTAAAACCCCAAGTGACAGGTTCGAAACCAAGGATGAAACATAACCTGCAATAGAATTTCGATCATCAGGGTCACCAAGCCAATCTAAATCAATGAAACCAACCAACAAAGGAGTCCCCATTAAACTTAATGTATCCCAAATTGAAATGTACCCTAGACGCACCGAAGTGTCCCTTTTGCTTATTTCCAATGGCTTTCGTGGGGTGTTTGCATATATAGAAAAACAAGACCAATAACAAAGGAAATATTAGGATGGGTATTAGTTTTTTGGGAAGTGTCGATGGTAAGTTTTGCCTGAATTGTCAATAGAAAGAGTTCTTCAAAAAATGTTGATATGATGAAAGAAAATTTTTGGAAGACCACCAAAAAGGAGTCAAGAGGTTTTTCAAAAAGCTCCAATATGACTTTTTTCAAAATCTCCGATAGAGTCAATTTTTGGAGATCGTCAAAAACATGTTTTGTGAAAGTCTTGATACTAGATGAATTTTGGCATCCATCGATAATGATAGGTTTTTGGGAGATTTTTGATACAAGGATAGTAATTTTTTTGTGAAAGCATCGAAAGATCACACGACCACTTTTTAGGACTTTGCTGAAACTATGACCACACGGTCTAGCGAATTGGTGTTCGCATGGGCATGTTTTTCAAGGGATTCCTTAGTTTTAAAAAGGCAAAAAGACATTTTTTTAAACTCTCTGAAATCAATAAAAGTACTTTTTGGGTGACTGTCGATGAACAAAGATAATCATTAATCTGTGGATTTGGTGCTGGCAATGTCCAACCAACACTCAATTATGGTGGCTAAGTGAATCTAACTCAATTTAGTAGGATCTTGTCATCATATTTCATAGATTTGATCTCTTAGCCATTAAATCCAAACCTCACTGGTAAGATTATTCATTCTCCCCCTGATTTCTAACTGAGCGTTGCATGTAGTGACTCCTATGCAAGAGTAATTGAGTTATTAGTCAAGGGTAATTTTCAATTGTTTATTGTGGGCAATCCAAATAGGTAAGTGATCCAAACAAATGGACACGTTCTACTTTAGGAAATATAGACAACGAATCAAATAGCCTTGGATGATCTTATCGATAAAATAATTCAAATCTATCTTGATGATTTGATTGTTTATTCAAGAAACTGAGAAGATCATTTTGATCATCTAAAACAAGTTTTTCTTCGCTATAGAAAATTTGGAATGTCTTTGAATCCTACGAAATATATTTTCGGTGTCACCGTAGGAAATATTCTCAGACATATTGTATCCAACTTAGGAATCAATATTGATCCAGAGAGGGTTATTGCAATTCAAAATCTTCAAGTCCCATCCTCAAGAAAAAAATCCAATATTTCAAATGTAAGATTAATTTTGTTAGAAGATTCATTCATGATTTTGCTAGAATGATATAACCTATACATAATATGTTAAATCAATATCAATCATTTTCTTAGAATGATGATATTGATAAATATTTCGTAGAAATAAAAAAAGCAATTAGTTCTGCACCTATTTTGTCAAAGCCAAACTTTGAAAAATATTTTATCATTTACACGAATGCCACTGAAGAAGCAATCTCTTCAATTCTTCTTCAGAAAGATGATAAAAACAATGAGCAACCAATAGCTTAGATGAGTCAGAGCTTATCTGATGATGAATTCAAATATACTTTAATTGAAAAATACACTTATGCTCTTGTTAATGCTATTGAAAAGTTTTGTCACTTTATCTTAGGAAAACATACTCATGTAAAAGTCCCTTTATTTGCAGTTAAATTTTTGCTTTCACAAATGCACTTATCTAGAAAGCTTGCACATTGGCTTTCCAAGATACATGAACATGATTTCACGATCACAACTTCCAATACTATTAAGGGACATGATCTATCCTTACACTTGGCTGTTGGATTACTGAGAGGGGGGTGAATCAGTAATATAGTTTTTTAATGCTTTTAACCACTGTATGCAAGTGTTATTTATCTTTATGATCAATATAGCATTATCATCCAATAAGTGCAAAGTAAATAAACCATGAAGAAATGAACAATCATACACGATACACAATACACCATTATTTTTTACGTGGAAACCCAATGCGCGAGAAAACCACATAATGTTTTTTCTTATTTGTCTTTAAGAATTACATTCATTGAAAGCACCAAATTCCTTTGTTTTCCAGTTGCAACTGGAAGGAGGCTCTGACCCCCTATTTTCAGGCTACAAACTGAGGGAAGCTCCAACTCCCCAATTCTCTAGATACAACCAGAAGGAGGCTACAACCCCCTATGTTCTCCAGCTACAACAAAAGGTGGCTACAACCACCTATCCTTTCTCCATCCAACCACCCTAAAATATAAATGCCAAATGTAGACAACCTGTCCTCTCAAATCTGTCACTGAGAAACATGTCACTATATACTCATCAGTCAATCTAATCTGATCACATATACCTCAAACAATATACCACAAGTCTGTACCTCAAACCATGTGCTAGAACCTCACTGTTATACAACCTCTATTTGTGCCAATAACTTCAACAACATACCTCAACCAAAATCCCTCAAACATGAACCAATACTAAACTTCAGTGGATCTGCCTCAAATAAACTCTACAACAAGCCCTAAACTTCCAAGAGGTCATCCAACAGATTTACAAGGCAAGCCCTTAACCAGATTCATAAATTCAAATATACACATATGAAAAACATACAGTTTTTCTTCTTGTAGCGTTCTGCTGCCGCAGTTTTGTTGTTGTGAATCTACTTCCATGATTTTTCTACCGCAATTTTCCCGGTGCACTTTTTTTGTCGTGGTTTTTCTTCCGCAATTTTTCTGCCGCACTTTTCCTGCTGCAATTTTTATTCCGCACTTTTTCTACCACACTTTTCTTGCCGTGATTTCTCTGCCGCACTTTTCCTGCCACACTTTTTTTGCCGCGATTTTTCTACAACACTTTTTTTTCCGCACTTTTCCCGCCCCACTTTTTCTGCCGCACTTTTCTCTATCAATAACACCTGCCCAAATAACCTTTCACAAAATAGATATTCAATGGTATTCAATAGGTGCTAATGAGAGATCCTTTCTCTCTTATTTATACTTCTATGTAGCTTCCTCAAGGGGTTACCTTCTAACCAACTTAACCCACTTTTCTTCTTTTAGGGATAACCCACTTCTAACCACTTGTCCACTTCTAACTCACTTTGCTACAAATATTAAATTCTCCACTTCTAGTTGCAACTAAATTATTTTTAATTATTTTCTTATTGCAACAACTTAACCCATGATTAACTCCTAGTTTCACCCACTTGAATAGTCAACTTCTTCTAGGAGCTCTATAATTAATTTGACTTCTTTGACCTTCTAGATAACTCATGAGGGTTCTCCACTTCACCAGGCCACAACTCTCTAACTGTGAGGAGTTATGTGACGTAATACATATCATCAAAAATGGCATGACATGTACTATCCATCTAGAATAGTCTTACCTGTAAATACATTAAACTTCATACCATTATACATAGATCAAACTGAAGTCCCTTAATCATACTGTTGGGACTACCAGAATTTGCTACTAGACTTGCTTCGAGGTTTGACATCAATGACAACCAACCCAATTAATCAACAATCTCCCCCTTTGGCATTGATGGCAACACTTTGATGCAATACTAAAGTCATATCGCTCATGCTCCCCCTATGGCCATCGCTCCCTCTGGAACCATGCCTCTGTGCTCTCTCTTCAAGCATCTAACTCTCTATCCTACATCTGATAAATCTCTCCCTCTTTGAAATCAATGGCAAAGGTAACTTTTCATCTGAGGCTGCTCCCCCTAACTGAACTATCCTTGGGGCTGCTCCCCCTGAATGAACTCTTCCTGAAACTACTCCCCCAACCTAAACTATCCTCTTTATGGTGCTTCCTCATGTAAATCTAAAACATATAATATAAGCATTCAAAAGAATTCATTTTGGAGTAGAAATTACTTCGAGTATCTGGCGAAGATACTCAAAGGCTTCCCTTGGAATCAGTTTTGTAAATATATATGCCACTTGTTCTTTTGTTCCCACATATTCAACTCTGATGTTCTTCTCTGCAACTTGTTCCCGTAGAAAGTGATACTTGATTGGAATGTTCTTCATCTTGGATCACATCACTGGGTTCTTTGAGATACTGATGGCGCTTGTATTATCATAATATATTGGAATGGGCTCATCATACTCAACCTGTATATATGTCAAAGTTTGTTTCATCCATAGAACTTGTGTACAACATGTTGCTGTTGCAATATACTCTGCTTCGACTGTAGATAATGATAATGATGATTTTTTCTTTCTTAGCCAAGATACTAAACACTCACCCAAGTAGAACGTTGATCCACTGGTGCTTCATCAGTCATCAATGCAACTTGCCCAATTTGCATCTGTGTAGGCAATAAGTGATGAATCCTTTCCTTTTGGATACCATAATCCAAACTCTTATGTACCCTTGAGATATCTGAATATCATCTTTACTGCTAGAACATATGATTCCTTTGGTGCTACTTGAAATCTTGCCACCTGTCCAACTACCTGCATTACATCTGTTCTGGATGCTATCACATAAAGTAAGCTACCAATCATTGACCTGTACTGCCTCTGATCTATAGACTTTGAATCATCATGTTTACTTAACTTGCAACCGGTTTGTATAAGAGTACTAGCTGGTTTGCAATATTCAATTCCGAACCACTTTAGCATTTCTCTGATATAGTTGTTTTGAGAAATAAAAATTCCTTGGTTGCTTTGACATATCTGAAGACCAATAAAGAAGGATAGTTCTCCAAGTAATGACATTTCAAATTCATTCTGCATATCCTTTGCAAATTTATGGCTCAACCTGTAATCATCACTTCCAAAAATAATATCATCAACATAAACTTAAATTAATAAAATACTATCTTGAGTTACCTTGATGTAGAGATTGTTGCCTGCATTTCCTTCTTGAACCCTTGCTGCTGTAAGTATCTGTCTAGTCTGGAATACCATGCTCTCGGGGGCTGTTTGAGACCATACAAGGCCTTCTTTAATCTACAAACATAATCTTCATTTTTTGATAACTGAAACCCTTCTGGTTGCTCAATGTATACTTCTTCTTCTAGTTCTCCATTCAAAAAAGTTGATTTCACGTCAATGTGATACACTTTAATATTCTTTGAACATGCATAAGCTAGTATCAATCTGATTGCTTCCATTCTGACAACTGGGGAAAATGTCTCTTCAAAGTCGATACCTTCAACCTGTGCGTATCCTTTACATACCAATCTAGCTTTGTTCTCGATAACCTGTCCATCTTCATTCAATTTATTTCTGAAGACCCATTTTGTGCCGATCACATTCTTGTACCTTGGTCTTGGAACTAATTCCCAAGTGTCATTCTGCTCTATCTAATCCAATTATTCATACATGGCCTTTATCCAAAATTCATCCTTGCTAGCTTCTTCAAAACTGTTTGGTTCAATTGAACATAAGAGTGCTAGGTGCAATTATTCTGGTGAATGAATTCTTCTTCTAGTCTCAACTCCTACATCTTTGTTCCCAATAATATGATATGACGGATGATTCTTCTGTATTTGTTTGCTAGGTGTCTTTGGAGGTACTTTTTGTTCTTTCTCTTCTACTTCTATTTGATCTTCTTCATCTTCCCCTTCTACTTCTTCTTCATAAACCTGTTCCATTGACTATTTTTCTTCTTCCTTTAATTTTCATCCACCTGTCTCATCAACCATTACATTGATGCCTTCCACAAATTTGTCGAGCCTTAGATTGTAACATTTGTATGCTTTCCTTGTACTTGAGTAACCAACAAGTATGCCTTTGTCTACACGAGAATCAAACTTTCCCATTCTGCCATCTTCTCTTTTGATGTAGCATTTTCTTCCAAAGACTCTGAAGTGCTTCATATTTGATGGTCTTCCTTTCCATAGCTTGTAAGGAGTTTTGTCACCGTTGTTCTTGAGATTACTCTGTTTTGAATGTAAACTATTGTATGCACTACATGTGTCCAAAAAAATATGTCAACTTGGAATTCATTAACATTGTTCGAGCCATTTCCTATACTATCTTGTTCTTTATTTTGACGACCCCATTCTGTTGAGGTGTTCCATCAATAGAGAATTGTCTTTTTATACGATGATTGTTGTAGAAATCCATAAATTCCTTTGAAGTAAACTCTCCCCCATTATCAGATATCAAACATTTGATTTTTGAATACATTTCATTTTCAACCATTTCCTTGTATACCTTGAAGTTTTCAAATGCTTATGACTTATCCTTGAGAAAACAAACTGCAGTCATTCTTGTGTAATCATCAACCAAAAACATAAAGTATTTCTCACCTTTTAAAACCTTTGTTATAATTGGTCCAACTAGATCAGTATGCACAATGTCCAGTGGTCTTCTCGTTGAGTATTCTTTTGATTTGAACCTGGTCTTTGTTTTCCTTCCTCATTGACAATGCTTGCATAAAGTGTTGGTTGGATTTGTGATCTGGACATTTCTCTTATTGCTTCCTTTTTTCCAACTTTGACGTCATTATCAAATTTGATGCGACCCATTCTTCTGTGCCATAGCCAAACTTCATCTTCCTTTCCTAGACAAGACTTTTCATTTCCAATTTTACTTAATACATATATGTTGCTTGAAGTTCTTACAGTTGTTGCAACCAATTTGCCTGAACCTGCTTTTCTTATCTCACATTTATGTGAATTGAACATAATCTTGTGACCTTAGTTACACATTTGAATTACACTTAGAAGATTATGTTTCATATCTTCCACTAGTAGAACATTTTCTGCCTTGGTATCCTTGTTTCCAATTCTGACTGTGCCCTTCCCAATGATTCTAGCTGAGTCGTCATTTCCAAAGGAGACTAATCCATCTCTTTCCTTTATCAATGTTAGAAACTTGTCTTCATCACCTGTCATGTGCTTTGAGAAACCACTGTCAACATGCCGACGAATTTTCTTATGCTTAGTTTGTAGAGCGAGTGTGCATTCTTCATTGCTATATTGATTCTTCTTTCTTATCCATGTTCTCTTCTAAGATTCCTGTCTGTGATTGTTGTTATTATGTCGTGATTCTCTAGGAGGGACAGTCATTCTACAATCTTTGTCCATGTGTCCAAAGTTTTTGTACTTGTAGCATTCCACTTTAGTGCTCAATGATTCAAATATGTTGTAGCTTCTTCTCTGTGTTTCACTAGGCCTTCTTGGATAACCATTTTGTGTATGAATTTCAAAGTTGTTTATGTTCCTGCTATTAGCTCTGCAATTTACAACTTTATGTCCAAAATTATTGCATACATAACATAAACCAAAAAAGATAGTTTTATACCTAGGAGTTGAATATCTTATGAAAGGAGTTACTATTTTGAATCCTTCTTCTTCCTGAGGCTTGTTTGTTTTTTACTGTCGTTGATTTTGAAATATGAATCTTCTCGGTGGAGGAGTGTCCCTATGATCTTCATTGTAGAACTTCTTATCCCCTCTGATTGTTTTTGCATAGATTTTTGGACATGTTTCTTGATTTGTTGTTTTGGAGCTCGATCCATTTTCGATCTGATTGTATCCAAGCCCGAACTTGTCATGATAAGGCATTTGACTGTTGATAATGTCATCCAAAAATTCTGAGCTATTCTGCATATTTTTATTTTGAAGATCCTTTCTCAATGTGACAATCTCTGCTTCCAAATTTCAATTATTTTATCTTCTTCTATTTGAACCTTAAATTCTGTGATCATCTCCTCTAGTTCTTGAGTGTCTTCTTTCTTGTCTAGTTCTGCTTGGAGCTTCTTGTTTTTCTTGTTTTCTCTTTGTATAATTTCTATAACACTCAATAGTTCTTCTCAGTAATCAACTTCTACCTCTTCATATTCTTCTTCGACATCTTCTTTGTCGAAATCTTCTATTTCTATGAATATAACTCTTTCTATCTCACTTTCACTGACTTCATCTTCATCTGATGAGGAGTTGTCTTCTTTGGTGTAGAAAATTTTCTTAAAGACTTTATTTTTGGTTCTTTTGCCTTTATATGTTTGTTTTCTATTTGAAACATATTCATCATTTCTTTTCTTTTTCCAATGAGGACATTTGTTAGTGAAATGACCAATACCATCACAATTAAAAAAAATCTATGGAAGCTTACCTTTATATCTGTCGTCGGTTCCTTTTTTCAATCTTGTAACAAAGTTGGCCACTTCTTCATCGTCTTCCGAGATGTCACTGTTGTTGCTATATTCTTTTTCTTTTTGCTTTGACCTTTTGAATGCTTTGAATGATGCTTCTTTTATACCTAGATTTTCCTGTTCAGTTCTCATTTCATAGGATGTTAAGATTCCACGTAGTCCATCCATGCTTATTGAGTCTAGATCTGCTCTTTCTTCTAGTGTTGATACCTTAGGATCAAATCTCATTGGAAGATATGTTAGTACCTTTTGAACAATTACATATTCTTCAATTTATTCTCCCAATCCTATGATTGCATTCGTTGTTCCATCAACTCGTAGGAAATAAGCTACAATATTCTCATCTTCCTTCATATTTAGCTGTTCGAATTGACCTCTGTAAGTTTGAAGCTTTGCTGCTTTGACTTTTGAATCTCTTTCATAAATATTTTGAAGTTTGTCCCAAATATATTTAGCGGAGATACAATGTATAACTTTGGTATATATCGAATCTCAAAGAACATTCAGAAGTGCATTTGTGGATTTTGAATTATTTAGACCGAGTCTATTTCTGTTGTCATTTGTTGGCGGAACAACTAGTTCTTTGTATCCATCTATAATTGATTTCCAAACTTCAAATCCCTGTTCCTGTACATATGTTTTCATCCTTACACTCTAGAATGCATACTTCTATCCATCAAACTGTGGTATTCCATTTTTATGCATATTTTTTCTCTCCATGATCTACCTTTCAGTGGTTAAACTGATTTGTGAAGGAACCTGCTCCGATTCCAATTGTTGGATTATTGAGAGGGGGCGTTAATTAGTAATATATATTTTTAATCCTTTTAACCACAATATGCAAGTGTTATTTATCTTTATGATCAATATATCATTATCATCCAATGAGTGGAGAGTAAATAAACCATGAACAAATAAACAATCATACACATACATAATACACCAATATTTTTTACGTGGAAACCTAATGCAGAAGAAAACCACATAATGTTTTTTTCTTATTTATCTTTAATAATTACATTCATTGGAAGCACCAACTTCCTTTGTTTTCCAGCTGCAACTGGAAGGAGGCTCTGACCCCCTATTTTCAGGCTACAATCTGAGGGAATCTCTAACTCCCCAATTCTATGGCTACAACCAAAAGGAGGCTACAACCCTCTATGTTCTCCAGCTACAACCAGAAGGTGGATACAACCACCTATCCTTGCCTCGTCCAACCGCCCTGAAATATAAATGTCAATTGTAGACAACATGTCCTGTCAAACCTGTCACTGAGAAACTTGTCACTGTATACTCATTAACTAATCTGATCTGATGACATATACCTCAAACACTATACCACAAGTCTATACCTCAAACCATGTGCTAGAACCTCATTTTTATACAACCTCTATTTGTACCAATAACTTCAACAACATACCTCAACCAAAAGCCCTCAAACATGAACCGATACTAAACTTCCGTAGAACTGCCTCAAAACAAATCTATAGCAAGCCCTAAACTTCCAAGAGGGCATCCAACAGATTTACAAGGAAAACCCTCAAACAAATTCATAAATTCAACAATACACATATGAAAACCATATATTTTTTCTTCTTGTAGCGTTCTGCCACTGAGGTTTTGCTACCGTGGTTTTTCTGCTGCACTTTTTCTATCGCAATTTTTCTACCACGATTTTTCTGTCGCACTTTTTCTGTTGTGGTTTTTTGCCACGTTCTTTTGCCACACTTATTTTTCCGCACTTTTCCCACCACACTTTTCCTGCTGCGATTTTTCTGCCACACTTTTCTCTATCAATAATACCTGCCCAAATAACCTTTCACAGAATATATATTAAATGATATTCAATAGGTGCTAATGGGAGAGCCTTTTTCTCTTATTTATACTTCCATGTAGCTTCCTCAAGGGGCTACCTTCTAACAAACTTAACCCACTTTCCTTCTTTTAGGGATAACCCACTTATAACCACTTGTCCACTTCTAACTCACTTTGCTACAAATAGTAAATTCTCCACTTCTAGTTGCAACTAAATTATTTTTAATTATTTTCTTATTGCAACAACTTAACCCATGACTAACTCCTAGTTTCACCCACTTGACTAGTCAACTTCTTCTAGGAGATTCTAGAATTAATTTGACTTCTTTGACATTCTAGATAACTCATGAGGGTTCTCCACTTCACCATGCCATAACTCTCTAACTCTGAGGAGTTATGTGATGTTCTGCATATCACTGGAAATGGCATGACATGTACTATCCATCTAGAATAGTCTTACCTGCAACTATATTAAACTTCGTACCATTATACATCAATCAAACTAAAGTCCCTTAATCATACTGTTGGGGCTACCATAATTTGCTATCGGGCTTGCTTCAAGGGTTGACATCAATGAGTACCAACCCAATTAATCAACACTGGTTGAGCACCGTGAACCAAAATGTTCTTCTAAAAATAATGAGGATGCCTTGTCTGCATTATTTTTGTTTGAATATGGAAATCTTGATTTAGCAACACATCCCTGGTATCGTGATATAATCTAGTATTTTCAATATGAAAGATGTCCTGATAATATTCAATATCACGAACGTAGAAGGACTCGACTTGAGGCTTTTAAATATATAATATTGAACACATCACTCTTTTGCATGACTGTCGATGGACTATTGGTAGGTTGTCTAGACAATACACCAACCCAAAAGATTTTAAAAGAAATTAACTAGTGAGCAGATTCAAATATTCACATCGGTGGACATTTTACTGCCAAAGACACTGCTCACAAAATTCTAAGAACTGGTTATTATTGGCCTCCAATTTTCAGGGATTCATATAAATTTGTATAGGCTTGTATGGAATGTCAAAAGTTTGTTGGTAAAGAAAAATTTTCTGCCATGCCTTTGCAACTAGTTCTACCTAACTTTGCTTTTTATAAATGGGGATTGGATTTCATTGGACCTATTAACCCTTCATCTTCTGCTAGTCATATCTTCATCCTGACTACAATAGACTACTTTACGAAGTGGACTGAAGCAATTCATCTTAAACATGCACAAGATGATCAAGTAATCTCCTTTTTAGAATATAATACATTTTCTCATTTTGGTCTTCCAATCGAAATTATTCATGGTAATCGACCAACATTTATATCTGGAAAATTGACACAATTTCTCAACAAACTTGGAGTGAATCACTTCACTTCATCTACATATTATCCATAAGGAAATGAGCAAGGTGAATCAACAAATAAGAATTTGGTCAAAATTCTCAAGAAGATCATAAACGATAAACCTCGCCAATGGAATACTTTACTTACTTATGCATTATGAGTAGATCATACCACCACAAAAACAAGTACTGGCCATACTCCTTTTCAATTATTATATGGCCAATAAGTAATAATGCTCTTGGAACCTGAATTAACTTCCTTCAAATTAGCATAGCATGCAAAAGAGTTAAACTGTATTGATATTCCTCAAAGGATACATGCTTTGTTGGCTTTAGAAGAACAAAGGAGCTTTTCTCTTGAGAATCTTAAAAAGAGGCAGCATATTGTTAAGAAATACTTTGATAAGAGGGTAAAATCAACTACTTTTGTAGTTGGTGAAAATGTTTTATTATGGTATTTTTGTCATGTTGATAAAGGTAACCATTCTAAGTTTCAGAAGTTATGGTTGGGTCTTTATATAATTGCCTCTATTGTTGAAAACAACTCCTATTCACTAAAAGACACAGATGGGCGATTATTTTCTTACACGACTAATGGATCACTTATGAAACACCATGTTGAACATGGTTGATTTATTTTCATTTGCAGTGGTTCTTATATATTTTTTATTTTCAGTTTGTACAATATTTGTTATTATTATTTTTATTTTGGTTTTTGGTTTTTGGTTTTTCTTTTCTTTGGTTTGATTTTGAGACTTTGGTCAAAAGTTGGATCAATTAAGTTACATTTACGTTCATTGGATTGCAAAATTTTCATTAAATCGTTTTGGAAAAAAATGAAAGAGTACAAATAACATAGATGGATGAATTATCTTTTTATCTTCAACACTACTTGTGTAGTATTTGCCGAACCAATCGGATTATCTTGTTGAGTCTTGACGGTCACAGTTCTTTCCCATATTCTTCTTTCCTATTTCGCTCTCCATGAGTTTTTTTGAAGAGCATATCATAAATTTTGATGAAAATTCCATTGAATTACTAGAGAAGAAGAAACAATTAACAAGTATAATTTCAAATTTCAAAGGAAAAACGAAAAATTCTGAGTTTTAGTCTATTGGAAATAGACTACCCTGTGGAGAAGCCATATGTTGACTTAAAAAATTGTCACCTACTATTCTAGCCTGCAAACCTACTATGGTGATAATGTGTTGGCAATTGGTATAAACCTTGAATTTGACATAGCGCATGATATAATTGTTCAATATGTATGATTTGATTGGAATGTTATATATGGTTGTGTTATATATTAAGGTATGAGATCTGACCCATTCAACTTGGATTTATGCAATGATATGGTTTTCATAAGGAATGTGTTTGAGGTGATGCATTAAAGGTAATATTAATTTACAAAGTTATGAGTTTGACATAATGTATGGAAGAAGGCTATGAAAATTAACATGATATATGGTATATATGATTAAGGGTTATTCAAATTGTATGAAGTGTTGAGTTGGAAAGCATATGGTATTTGGTTTTGAATGGGGACGTGATGGTCTGGCCATGCATTGAATAACAAGGAGTGGGAATTTATTCCCACAATCCTTTTACCACATCATTTTTCTTTTGGTTTTGGTCATTTCGTTCAAATGTGTCTGTGGACAGAGCTCGACCTCGACCTTGAAACCCTTATCTTGGTAGTTGCAACAACCGTCTTGGCCCAACATTGGTATAACAAAGATCCTAGGCAAGGTATGTACTCACCAGTCTATTGAACATATCTTGTGTGTGTTTTGCAAAGTAATGCGTTAGAAATGGCTCTTTTTTCGACTGGTATTGAGTGTGTGTGGCTCCTCCTCCTTGATTTTCGCTCTTGAATGGAAATATTTCAAGTTACGGTTTGAGGGTTTCTATTTGCAAAGGAAAATATATGTTTTGTTACTACCCTATGTTGAACGAATTCTTCACTCAAACATATTTTCATTTTTCATTTCCTGGATATTTATTTAAAAATGGATGGTGGGTTTTAAAAGAGAATGGATGGTTGTTTGAACCCATGTTGTTATATTTGTTTTTGGGTCAAGTTTCAATATAGGTCGAGTTTTGAACCTACTCCCATAATGGATAGTCGATTTTGATTCGGGTTGTTCACTATAGCAAATATTATATAACCAACAAGGGTATTATTTGAATCCATTTTTGTGTTCAGTTCGTATTTCAGTTAAAAATTGGGATTGCAAGTGTTTGTTTCAACACATATTTAAATATGGCATTGGGTTTTAACTCTGGTCATATAATAAATTATGTTGCATGCAATGCAAAAAGAACCATATATGCTACGATTATATCTATACTCAGACTCATAGCTCATGGTTATGGTATAGTTTTGGCTAGTTTTGTTTTGGGTTTGTGAAAAGTTTATGCACAACCCATGCTTGGCACTTCCTCTATTCTTTGATAAGGTCGTGCGCCCATAGTTCTCTTTATGGTTATGATGCTACAACCTTTATTTCTTTTGGGTTATTCAAATATCCATTTTCCCTTGGATTAAAACCATTGCTAATGTTGATGAGATTTTAAAAGTTTACTATAGTTGTTGGTTCTCATCCGTAATGTGTTCGAACCCTTGGGTAACCCGATAGAATAATAGTTGACTAGAAAGTAAAAAGTCATAGTCCAACATTCACCCTATTCGATATGCATATATCAAGGCCATTCTATTTTGGTTATAATTCTAAATCCGATACAAGTCTTTGTAGTAGTTTCAAATGTTCATGATCTAGAGAGTTGGGTTTGCATTGCATAGAAAAATATTGGTTGAAAACATTGTTGATTGGGCATTTGAATATAAAAATGCAATGCATATGTGGCAAAAGGATTAAAGTTCTGATATATGGATAAAAGTTTATTTATTTTTCTTTTATATGAACATGACATTATCCCCGCATCATGTATCACTTTCCAGAAACTATTCCCAAGTTTCCCAAAACATACCTCATTTGAATTTCATGGAATTACTCCCCCTGTTTATATAATTGGTTAATATAAACCTTTTAAAGTGGATTTACTAGTAGAAATGTTTATATGACGTTGATATTGGCTTTGGTCAAAAGGAGATATATGAGGAGTTTGTTTTGATTTGGAAGTGTTGGGTGAATAAAAGAAATGTTTTAGGCATACATGAATGTTGTGGAAAATTGTTTATGAGTATTGAAGTGAACAATATACAAGCTATTTAATTTACTTAGATGGAAACCGATGCAGGTTATGAATACAATTAATCGATTATTTATGGATTATGAACATGAAACTCTTCATGCATTCCCGTCATCTTATAATATTTTTCGCAAATTATAAATCCCTTTTCATTATTTCCCTATCATTTATTATTTCATTTTCATTCATTCCCTATGTTCAAAGAAATTAATGACCATTCATATGAAGAATTTTGGTAAAGAATGTACAGTTCAAATGTTTTGAAATACTAGTAAGAGAGGATTATCTATCAAATTATGGTTTTGCTTCCCTGTTTTCCTTCATTCCCTTTCATTATCCCTTTGCATGCTTGATTTCTTAGTCTTTTCAGAGCCATTACTAAATCATTTGAAATCAAAATAACATTATATGTTTTATAAATTTTGTCTTGTATATTTATTAATTGGAATATTGATGCATATAGATGAGTTTTTTCGGTCGCAACAGTAACCACAGTGGAAACAGAGGAAACAAAGGTCAGAGAGAAATAGTGTTTAATGTTTTTAGGAAACAAGGAGGAAACAAAAGAACAAGATTCTCAATACACTTTGATGCCAACTCTGAAGAGTTTAATCCGTTGGTGCAAACCTGTTACTTGAACCTTGATGGACATCCTGCCTTGCATCCACCTCAAGCACCTATTGGTCCTCCCCTACAACCTCACCCGAGTATTGTTGATTTTCCTGAGCCTCCTATGCAACCAGCCAATGATGGTTGGGATAACATTCCTCCGAATCCTCCTTTTGGGATAGTCCATTGTTTGAATGTCCCATTTCCCGCACTGCCTCTTATGCACTCCATGATTCGTGTTGCTTATGTTGCTTCTATGGCCTGTTCTGTCCAAGTTCCCAAAATTTATAAAGTTTTACCCAATGAACCTCAATGAGACAAAGGAAAACAACCTACAGATTCCCCAAGATATGAATTTTCCAAAGCCTCATCAGTACAGTCAAAACAACCCCAAGTTCAGGATGAAAGTAATGAAAGAAAAATCACTTTCAACGACATGCATTCTAAAATTGAAAAAGTGGAAGAAAATAAGTTTGTTGATCCAAAAGTATTTAAGCACATAGATTCTCTTTGTTAGGGACCTAACCCCTCACGCAGATAGAATAATATGTTTTCCATGTAATAAAGGTCGATATTAATAAATGTGAACAAGTATAATGTAAGAAGACTTAATAGAAGCTTCCACTTCTAGAAATATCTTCCTCTAGATTATTTTTTTGAAGATAGATTCAGTATAAATATGAGTACTAGAAGGCATGAGAAAGATTTTTCTTGAGAATCAATGTAATAGAGTGTTTCTCTGCTGGAGGTTTACCCCTTGAAGAGGCAAGTGAACATTACTTTCTATCAATAAAGGTATCATTTTTGGTATTGTGGTTCTCTACATTTTGTTGTTCCGCTCGTATTTTTTGCAGTATTTATGTTTTCTGATTATTATAATTTATGTGGTACCTAATAAGTGGTATCAGAGAAATTTCCTCCATGGAAACCATGGGAATTTTTTCAGGGTAGAGACGTGTACTGATAGCGTCTTTAAATCATAGAGATCTATCGTTCAGTGGGTAAAAATGCAGTGGGGAAGACTACACACAAGAAATACAAACGGTTTCATGGAGTTGTCGAGAAACCAACGTTTCACCTTGTTGGAAACCTCTGTAACATATGTTGGTACCCTTTGAGTAGTACCGCATAAGACAGAATATGTACATGACCATCACTCCCACGTACTATCAGGTATATCGAGAGTCCCTTAGGTCTCCTAAAACCATCCCTAGATCAGCCAATCGACCACCTGATTTCTATAGTGACATCGAGAACAACACTTGAGAATATACTCTCTAATACCTTGGTAATCAGGTAGTATGACTAAGGGTACGGTCGATCCTGTTTAGTTGGTTCCCTGAGATATTTTGCAGAGTACTACTATTTGACCTCGCACGTATATCCAAGAGAAATAACATAGGGAAAACCCTCGCTTATAGGAACCCTGTAAACCCTAAGCCCTGGGAAAGAAATAGAACAAAAAAGGAATAGATGAGAGTTATTGTCGTGCAACCTTGCCTCCTACATTATGGTTGTGAAATTCCTACATAATTTTCTTTCAGCTAACAATTTGGGTCATTCGCCACTGCATTATTCTTCAGCCTGGAGTATAACTCTGCAGAAGTATATAAAAAAAGAAAGATTATGGTGGTTCCACTGGCACCCTTATTCAGGACATATCCCATTGGATTCCTCTCTTAACTCTGATCACAATGGTAACTAACATTTTTAAGCCTTTTTTTTTTTTTTTCCTGGACCTGACCCCCTTCCCGACAACCTTATTTGGGACCTATCCCATCAGATTTCCCTCTTCACCCTGATCACAATGATACCTATCATTTTTAAGCCTATTTTCCCATGGAACCATCCCCTTCCCGACACCCTTATTTCCCACTTGCTCCATTGGATTCCTCTGGTTTCACTGATCACAATGGTATATATCACTTATCTACTTTTTTGTCCATGCACCCACCCCTCATCCCAAAATGGATCATACTCACCAAGACAAAATCAATCAGAAACTAAATTCTAACATTTCTTTCATTGATGCCAAAGTGGACTACATCCAGGAACAACTCAATGGTGAAATTGACAAAATCAATTCCACTCTCAAACAATTCATGGACAAATTCGAGGGTCCTTCCTCGTATGACCCACCCCTCCATGCTGAAGGTGTTGACTCTAACCAGCCTCCACACTCTCATTCCACCTCCCTACATCGTGACCCCCGTCTTCCTAGAGTTGAGGTGAACAAATTTGATGGTTTGGATCTAACAGTCTATGTCACTTGGATGGAACACTATTTTCCCTGCATGGCATTATTGATGAGTTGACCAAGCTTCGTTACAATGTTATCTATTTGGATTCAAAATGATGGCAATTGTGGAAATGGCGTCGAAATGCACGCCATGGGTATGTTGCTTTGACACAATTTTTTATTGAGTTGTATGAATGCTTTCACAAAGACACCTACCATTTAGGTCACTTGACCAAGTTGAAATAGTCTGGCATAGTGGAATACTTTATCGCTTCCTTTGAGCACCTGGATTTCTGAGCGGAGGGTATGACATATGCCTTCTTTCGGGAATGCTTTATCAGTGGCCTCAAGGATGAAATCTGAGGCCAAGTCCTCATGTCTCACCTCCAAACTTGGTTGGAATCAACTAAACATGTTAAGGAGGCACAACAAGTCATCCTTTCTTAGAGTAGAAAACCTGCTTTTATTCCCCGCCCTAAACCTCCCACTCTTGCCTCTCAAGCCACTGCTCTTAATGTCCAAAAATTAACACGTGTGGAAATGGCTAAATGCCAACTCAAGGGTCTTTGCTATAATTGTGATGAGAAATACTTTCCATGGCACAAGTGTAAATCACAAAAACTCTTTATGGGTATTTCGTAGGATGTTTCTGATGAAGATGTTGTGGTTTCAACTAAGGAAGTGCTACCCCAAGCAAATGATCTTACATTGCCCTCTAATCATCTTGCAGTTGAACCTTTGATTTCTTTGAATTCTCTCATTGGATTTTATGCTCCCCAAACCCTCAAGTTGATTGGCTACATTAAGCATCGAAAAGTCATCATCCTAGTTGACAGTGGAAGCACTCATAATTTCATTCATTGCCACCTTGCCCAAGAGATCAATTGCTATATCCATGCAGTCAACAATTTTCAAATCACGATTTCCAATGGGGGTTCCATGAAATGCGGGGGGGCATTGTGAAAATGCACACCTACAAATTGGTCGGTATCACTTGAAATCTCACATGTTTTCTATTAACATGGGTGGTTGAGACATTATACTTAGTGTTGAATGGCTCCACACTCTAGGCCCCATCACCGTGGATTTTAAGGATTAAACCATGCAATTCCAACAGGAGGGCCAACAATATAAATTTTAAGGCATTACAACAGGCTCTCCAGAGATCATCAATTCCCACCGCATGGAAAATTTACGCAAAAAGGTCATTCTGGTATCATTTCTCAACTCCATTCCATTGAAGCAGTTGAGACACCCCTTGTGCACCCCAACCTACAATTTATCTTTTCCCAACACCAAGTTGTTTTCCAAACTCCACAGGGCCTTCCGCCCTCCCGTGTTCACCATGAACATTCCATTCCTTTAATCCCAGGCAATATTCCTCCCAATGTTCGCCCTTATCGTCATCCCTTCTCTTAGAAAAATAAAATTGAGAAAATTGCCCAAGAATTGCTAGAAGTAGGTGTTATCCATCTCAGTACTAGCCCCTATTCTTCCCCTATAATCATGGTCCTCAATAAAGAAGGCACTTGGTGCATGTGTCCCGATTTTTGTGCCCTCAACAAACTTACCATCAAGGATATATTTCCCATTCCTATCATATATGACCTTCTAGATGAACTCAATGGAGCTCAATACTTTACTAAACTTGACCTACATCTTGGCTACCATTAGATACGTCTCAAAGAGGAAGACATTCCCAAGACTACATTTCACACTCATGAGGGTCATTATGAGTTCTTGGTCAATCCTTTTGGTATTTATAATGCCCCATCCACTTTTCAAAGCCTCGTGAATAATATCTTTCGCATTTTCCTCCATCACTTTGTGGATTTCTATGGATTCCATTGTTGGCTTACATAAATCAAGAAATAAGTCAGACATCATGGTGGTTGTGGATCGTCTTTCCAAATATGATCATTTATGTGCTCTTCAACACCTATTCATAGCCTCCACAATGGCTCAAGTTTTTATGGATAATATCTTCGAACTCCATGTCATGCCTCAATCTATTGTTTATAACTGTGATCCAAATTTTACCAGCCATTTATGGCAAGAATTATTCAAGCTCCAAGGAACCCAATTGCATCTCAACACCACCTATCATCCCCAGATTGATGGCCAAACTAAAGTAGTCAACAAGTGTTTGGAAACATATTTGAGGTGTTTTGCGTCAGATGGACAAAATCAATGGGTTTAGTGGTTACCCCTCGTTGAATGGTTGTACAACACCTCTTACCATACTACCACTTGCATGACTCCCTTTGAAGCAGCTTATGCACAAAGTCCACCATCGTTTATCCCATACATGTCAAGTGTCTCCAAGGTTCAAGAGATTGACCTCAATATGGAATTTTGCATGACCATTCTACATACTCTCAAAGAAAATTTGGTCATGGCTTATAACCGCATGGAGAAACAGGCAGATCAGGGTCATTTTGAATGCCAATTTGCTAAAAGGGACCAGGTGTTTCTTCGTCTTCACCCATACAAGAAAAATTCACTCAAAGCCCAACATTGTCTGAAACTCACCCCCAAAATGTATGGTCCTTATACTATTCTCAAAGGAGTGGGGTCAATGGCCTACCAGTTAGCCTTGCCCAATCAATCTAAGCTACATCCTATTTTTCATGTCTCCTGCCTGAAGAAAGTGATTGGCACTAAATGCCATACCCAGACCAGTCTACCAGAGTTGGATGAAGAAGGTGTTAGCTTTTTAGCTCAGGAGGTACTCCACATGTTTTGTCTTGTATGCAGATGTTACCTTAATGTTTACACTACCAAGCACTTAACTTTGTAATGAGTTTTTATAAAGTTGTTTTAAGTGGTTATTTTATTAAAGTGACTTTTTAATAAAGTGTACCTTCTAATTTTAAAGTGACTTTATTTTCATAAAACACTTATGTAATAAAGTGAAATCACTTTAATATTTTAAGTGATTCATTTTGGAGGGAATGGATCATGACCCTTGATCTTGAAAAAGGCAAGATCTAATCTTGGCCTTTGGATTTAGGGTTGGGGAAGGTGAAAAGACACTTTGGAGGGAAAATGCATTTTCATATTATAAAATAATGCATTGGGTAGTGTGCAAGACACATTGAGAGGAGGAGCAAGAGAGATTCTCTGAGTAAGCTTGAGAGAGGAAAGTGAGAAGCAAAGAGGGCATGTTTTCCAAGGGAGCTAGGGCACAAATCCCAAGGAAAGATTTTTTGTTTTGTGGCTGAGTTATTTTTCTGCTGTGAGAGGTTGTATTGTATGGATCCGTACAGTCCGTACAACAATATGGATTTGGCATGGAAATCGAGGTAGTTTTGGGCACATTTTCTGAGGCAGATTGTTTGTTGTTTCTAGGTCGTAAAGAACAATCCATATAGCAGAATATTGGCACTATTTTCGAGGAGCCGTGATTTATGGGAGGGTCGTACAACAATATGGATTTGGCACGAAAATCGAGGTAGAATTTAGTGGGATTGTTTTGGTGCTGTGAGGTATTTTCCTTGGCTGGAAATGTGTATTTTTTGTTGTTCTATACTTTCCTGAAGCTAAATAATAATATCTCTCTCTCTCTCGTTGGGTTTCCCCACATTGGGGTTTTCCCTGGATTTTGCCTAAATTTCTGAGTTTTATGGGTTGTTGTCCATTGTGTTTATTTCTGCTGCATATTTACTTAGCAATGTGTATTTCTTCTTATGGTAATTTTTGAATGTGGGTTTGAGGCATTTCGGAAGTTTATGAAGGCAGATATCTCTAGGGTGCTAAGTGTTTGACAAAATATTAGCTTGTTGATTTTTGTCATTAAAAATCTACAGAAGGTTCCATTTGGTTTCAACCATAAGCAATATTGGACCAACGCGCGCATCGTCTCCATCAGCGCACCATCAAGAAAGTTTTAGTTTAATGGAAGGATACTCCACCAAAAGATGCCACCGGGAATCCAACTACTATTATGTAGCAATTTCCACATCTCAATCCTTGAGGACAAGGCTCATTTTCAAGGGGGTGGGAATGTTAGGGACCTAACCTCACTAACCCCTCACGTAGGTAGAATAATATATTTTACATGTAATAAAGGTCGATATTAATAAATAATGCCAAGTTAATAATGTGAACATGTCTAATGTAAGAAGACTTAATAGAAGCTTTCGCTTCCGCTTCTAGAAATATCTTCCTCTATAGTGTTCTTTTGAAGATAGATCTAGTATAAATAGGAGTATAAGGCATGAGAAAGCTTTGTCTTGAGAATTATTGTAATATATTGTTGCTTTGTTGAAGGTTGCTACCTCGAAGAGGCAAGTGAACGTTGTTTTATATCAATAAAGGTATCATTTTTGGTATTGTGGTTCTCTACATTTTGTTGTTCAAATGGTATTTTCTACAGTATTTTTGTTTTCTACGTATTATAATAGATGTGGTACCTAACACTCTTTTAGAGGGAAGTAGACAAAGGGAGACAACTTCAAACAAAAAATATTATTTTTGATCTATTTAAGTTTATATGATGAAATTTTCACTTTGACATTTGATGCATATTTTTTGGACAACATACACATGCTATTATTTTGAAAAACATTTAATATCATGCCATTATGATATTTTTGGGAGATACAAGTGTTTGATGATGTGGGATGTTCATATTGGTTGTTTTTTTATTATATATTTTATGATGTTGATATATGCATATATTTGATTAAATTTTGGAGTTACAAGGGAAATGTTGAAAATAAATGAATAAAAGACTTAGGAGGACACCACTTATTAATTATTACTTATTATTTTCCCTTATTATATCTGTCGTGTCAGGTATATAGCAATCGATTTGCTTTGACTACATATTAATCAACCGTTTGACTATAAATTTTATCCGTTTTTCTAAAGTTAAACATTACACTATTGAATTTTATTATATTTTAAAAATATTTAAATTATTTTTCTTTATTACTATTGGGTACATCATTTGAACCTCTTATTACAGAGGTGGTGGTGGCATTGGAAGGACTATTTAATATTAATAAATTTTTGAGTGAAGTTTTGTACAACGGTGGCGTCCTGGACATTGGCTTCAATACTTACCGTGCGATGGCATCTTCTACCAGAACTGACACGTCACCGGAAAGCTGTTGAGGGATCCCTTGACCCTTCAGCTCGAGTAAACATCTTTGTAATCAACTTGGCTTTTATTCAGCTGGCTGTTACTATTAAATTTATTTTAACCCAGGTTGTGCAAACTAAAAACATGAGGTTTGTAGCATTTGACTTATCCAGTAAAACAAGATAAAACATTGGTCTCTTTCTAATCCAGTGGGTCTTTCTTTATATTGGATATTGTAATCAAAATTGTGGGGCTCACTAAAAGAAAATAATATAAATATAAATATATATTTTTGTTTTTTCCACTAAAATAAATAAATATATATTTATTCTTAGTTTTTATTATTTAATAAATCTAAATAGACAATAATTTCTATCTTCCCTCCTTTCAACTTTGTTTTAAGGAAATCCATATGGGAATATGAATGTGCAACGTAGTAAGACAACATGCAATATCATTCGATCCAAGAGACAATAGGGTTTGTGTGTCAATAATAAATAAAGTTTTCTTCCTCCATTTCAAAATACATCACATTTTTACTTTTACTAATACTTTGGATGTTCGTGAATAATATATCTTCCCTTAAGCTTCTTACACGAATATTTGGCCAAAGTTTCTAGAGTCATACTTACCACAAAATAATATCAAAAACCGCAAAATAATGTCAAAAACAGCTTTGGATTTACAACTATTGTTTTATTATACTTGCATAACGGCAGGTATATGCTGCCATGCAACCTTGTTATAAAATAAAGTTGTTCTCTCCTAACTAAATTTATTTAGCTTTATAACAAAAGGAAGTTAAACCACTCAAACTACTTTTTGAAGACATAAAAGGAGGAGAAAAGGGACAAATTGAGACATGAGAAAATAGAAAGAGATCTTTTTGATAAGGGTTATTCTAAAGGTGGTAAAGAAAGGACTAGGGATAATTGATTATTGACATCCTCCAAAGGTCATTCATTCATCTTAAAAGTCTATTTATTCCTAATTAGAAGTTCTAAATTTAATTTCAGTGTTGATTACAGTTAGTTTTGTCAAGTCAAGACTATGATGCACTTGTAGCTTGGATTGATCTAGTTCAATTTTCAGTTATAGTCTTTTTTATTTGAGACACCAGTTGTCTATGTATGAGTCAAATTACATCTTAGAATTCTAAGTCTAATTATGTTCCAAACCCTCGCAAGGGTTTGTAAAGAGAAACTTGGTTGTAACTCATAATGATATCAATAAAATCATATGTTTATTTCTTCTCATTTATGAGACTTGTTGTGCGTTGAATTTCCATATTTATGTTATCTTGTATTTACTTATTCAACTATTTTATAAATTTCATTTGCAAGCACTTTTTTTTTATAAATTATTTCACATAAAATAATGCATATTTTATAATAGCAACATATATAATAACTTATTTCTTTAGGTCTGATTGAGATTTTTGACAGGCTATAAGCCCAGGGTGATAATCCCTCCTATCTCACCTAACCTAGTGAGATTCAAAAATGTTTGAGTTGGGATTTTTTTATTCCTCCCATCAACATCTACCTGAATTGTTCCGGACCCTACAACACTAAGAGATATATCATCACCAACAAATATTTTCTTGGTGTTACATTCATTAAGAGAATAAAATATGGCTTTATCCTTAGCCATATGATAAGATGCTCCAGAATCAATAATCCACTCATCAGAAGAAGAAGTAGAAGTTGCATTGAAGGAGAAACTAGAAGCAGAAAGTCCATGTCCATAAGAAGAAGAGTTAGAAGAAGATGAATCAATATTGATGTTCTGCTTCTTCATCACCGCTTCTAAAGCTTCCATATTCTTAAAACATTTGGAGTCCACATAACCATCTTTCCCACAAAATTCGCGATGTATGTCAGTCTTATTATTTTTGTATTTTGCTCTTTTTTTACCATTAGGAGCAGAAATTGGAGGAGAGGATTTAGGACCCTTTTTTTGCTTCTTGTTGTGGCGACGATGTTGATTATTTATATTCTTGGGTTTATCTTTCTGTTAGGCCACTAAGGCTTTGTTGGAGATACCTGCAATGTTGATCACTCCAAGTTGCATAAGTTTCTCTTGCTCTCTAATCAAAACATCACAAAAATACTGAAGAGTGGGATCTTTATAGGAACTCGCTAGAGCATATCTAGTGGCATAAAAGGTAGATACAAAGACAAAATATGCACTACCAAGATTAGAAAGAATAATATAGATGCATTGGTCTTCCTTCAAATCTATTTTGCAGTATATACCTAAAAGTATAAGTGTTTTGAACTTAGACAAATGGTATTCAATGCAAGAAAAATAATTAGGACTTAGAGTCATTAACTAATTTTCTATATGGTGGGATTGCATAATATTATGTTTACCTAACACAACTTCAAGATTAGTCCAAGCTTCATCAGGAGCATCAATTCATTGAAGGTGAAACCTTAAATCATGAGAGATGGACATTATGATTATTCCATGTGCTTCGTCACTCTTATTAGCCCATTTGACTTTCTTTTCATCATCAGTGGGTTCTATTTCTTTTCCCAAGGTAACTCGGTACAATCCTTTACTTATTAATACATCTTCCATATGGGATTTCCACGAGCAATAGTTGGTATTGGTAAGCAAAAGATCACTGGGAGATGCCATATTAAAATATGTAGAAAAGTATGAAACTGATGGTTTGGATGGAAAGATCTCAAAAAAATAGACTATTTAAAAAAAAATGGACTTCGAATGTGAAAGTTATGTTCTTCTGGAAAAAAAGAAGAAGCATAAATGGTAGCCAAAGAGCCACGTGGAAAGTATAATTCATTCCACGTGGTGATACCCCCTCCCTCTAATAACCTCACTTTTACAAATAAGTCGAATATGAAGTGACCCACTTTTATAGAATAAGTGGGGATCACTTTTACAATGAAGTTACTTTATAAATGAAAGTTGCATGCAAAATAAATAACTTAAAATAAAATATTAAATCTACTTATAGTGATTCATTTTTATAATTTAAGTGAAATACACTTTACAATGGATACATGAACTTTTTCAAAAAAAGGTAACAAAAAAGAAACTTGAACTCAAGATCTCTTACTTAATAAAGCAACTTTTGACCAAGTGATCTAGTGCAAAACACATTATATTCTTAAGAAGGAGGATTGTTGTTGTTGTTGTTGTTAAAACGGCCTTAGATAACGTGCTCATAAAAAACTCTTTTCACACAAGAAACAAATTTCTCTTATCAACGATAACAAGGGTTATATCTCGGTTAGCTTACCCGAAAAATGCAAGTTTTCCCTCTATTTTTGATTTACTGAAATCACACAGAGCACACGACAAAGAGCATATGCAAACATGAAAACCCTTATGCTATGTTTCTGATTTTTCAAGGTCACACAAAGCGCATGGAAAAGAGCATACGCATATCGAAAAGAGTACAAACCCGGAAATAAAAATAGAAAACCGAAATAAAACTAAAATATTATCTTTGTAAAAATTTAAAAGGGCATATTCAAGATTTATACCTCCATATTTGACTAAAATGGCCATATCTTGGGAAAACATAAACCTTTTTTAGTGAAACAAAAGGTGTTCCTAACTAAAAAGAGCACTTTGGATGCAATGGAAAAGTATTCTTTTCCCAGAAATGTATGAAAATGGAAGAAACCATAAATGCAACAACACAGTTTCATGATCTCGATCTACAAGGAGAGTGTATCTGCAAATGCACTCTAATACCATGTTCGAAAACACATGTACTCCAACAAAGGACAAACAACTTCAGTAACCACTCAAACGACCAAATAAAATATCAATACATCGATGTTTTTACGTAGTAAAATCCCTGTGGGGAAAAATCCACAACCCCAACCAATGTGACCACTTGAAGCAATTTATTAATGCAAAATAAAATATTACAAAGAGATTTACAAGATAGTTTTTCACAATTGATCATCGACAAATAACCCTCCATGCTCTTTTAATAGAGGTTATGGACCAATCGAGTGTTAAGCCACATATCAATGTAGTCTTTAAGATCGAGGAGAATATGAGTTGTCAGATTACTCTATGTCAAGAACATATCATGACCGTTAATGTTGGGAATTTTGATCCATGCTTATGTGCGTCCTTGTTAATGTTGAAGAGTTTAAACCTAGGGTTCATCCAGAGTTGTCCAACAAAAACCCGAGAGCACTGACATATCAATCCTCGACCAAGGCTGAGGAAGGTCTCACCCGAGATGCAGAGAGGATCACATAGACCATAAGGTCTTGCGATAAGGATGAAGGATAAACACATGAAAAGTCATCAAGATTGTCATCCATGCAACTCATATCTGATAGATTATTAGGACTAAGCATTAAAACAATACACACACATATTCAACTCATACATAATAGACACATAATGGATTAGAACAATTACATATTTATTACTAGATCCATTCCAACACAACATAGATATACATTGCATGGGACAGATACATATGACAACCATAGAACTTCATATCTTCTCTATATAAATCCTCGGAGTTACAACATACTACGCAATGTGCCTTTGCTCAACACTCAAACATATAATAAAAATATATATATATATTCAAAGTATTACAACATTACAACAGGCTCAAAGTGAGCTCGATACTGAATATTTAATGAATCTATTTTCCGTAATACTAACTAATCTAACTAACTAGCCATGTTTATGATATTAGTGCTTCCTTTTATAGCTTTCCCTGTTGGGGAGCGTTGTCTCTTTCTGCTATGCTCCACTTGTTTTCCTGACAAAACTGCCTCACACGCTTATGGTGTCTGCCAGTGCTCCAAATAAACTTTATGTATCAATGGAAATCTTAACTTACTGGACAGCTTGTCCTCTGGTCATCCAACATCCTCATATGTTGTTGGCAGTAATCATTCAAGGAAATTTCTCAATGATTCCTTTCTTGATTATGGTAAGAATATTCTTGATTTCTGGTACAACTGATAAAACTCAGACCGATGCACACTTCGTAGACTGTAAGCTTGGCGTGCAACTGATAAAACTTAATCTAGCGCACACTCTATGTTATTCCTCGCACATTTCCTTAGGCACACGAAAAACTATGGAATGAGCATGCACAACTTCATCAGTGTGTGTGCGCAAAACTGAACCAAAAACTTTGGGTGCCAACATGCCCTCCCCACTATTATCTGGCTCGTCCTCGAGCCAACTGTTGTAAGTTATGAAGGCAAACAACTGGAGTAAGAGAAAATCATCGTTTGGAAAAAAAAATTGTGCTCGCGACCAGGCTTGAGTAAGATCAAATCATCAATGCAGGTTGTACTTGCAACTCGACTCAGGTCCATGGATAACTTACACAGGTCGCATGGTGAAGGATGGAGTTGGAGTGCATGTGGCCAGATGCTCCCTTTGGAACCTTTGTTGGTGTCTATGGAGGAGAATAAGGGATCTATTTAAGGCCCACCAACAAACACCGATCACTAGAGAGAATTGAGGCTCCAGTAAGAGAGATTATCATTCTCTGCTTGTGTTTTTATTTTGGGACATCCAAGCCAAGCTAGTAGCTTTGGTTGTTCCACTGGAGGAGGGATGTGGATCTATGGAAATATGTGTGAGGAGGGGGACCAACAATGGGTTTGTACATAAATTCCTTCCGCAGGTTCTCTACTAGATGAGGTGGATCTCTGACGAAAGAGGAGGCCCCTCCGTATCAACAAAGGGCATGATGCATGGAAATGGTTGGAAATAGCGCCCCTCCCTATCAACAAAGGGGATGATGCATGTCGACTCTTAACAATGTGGAAGACGATAATTAAATAGAGTAGAGGTTCTACCTAACAATTGTTGATAAAGTGTTAAGAGGCATAAGAATCGTAGTGTGGGTACTGAAGGGGGTTGGTCAGGCAGGGAAGCACTTGTCCTAGGATGTCTATGAAACTTGGTGTTAATATTATGGTAGTTGCGGGAGGTATTTACCCCCACGTGTGAGCCTGACGAGAATAGAAGACTCCGGGAAGCAAGAGAAACCCTAATGAATTGGCTAATAACCCTAGAAGCCTTGTCAGCTTAAGAAGATAATTTATATTAGGCTATTAGCCTCCAAGAGAACAAGTCGGCCAGAATTAATAATAATATAGTGAATAGACACATACCCAGAAGGAGAAGTCGGCCCCAACAAACTGGCAGGATTACTATAAATACAGGGCGCCAGTTCTCATTTGACAGCATCTCAGGACTGCAATTTTCCCAGTTGGTGCGCACTGCAGTTGCAGTTGGTGCGCAGGTTTGAAGGAGGGTTGCAGGTGCAGCTGCAGCAACAGATAGTTTCTGTATTGGCTTGAATATCTCTTGGCTAGGGTTTGGAGCATCTGATCAGTATTTTGTGATGCGCTATCCTTGGGGATTGATGCGCTACTCTTTGTTTGGCTATCTAGCCTAGGGTTTTCTTTCGGAGGAATTCTCAGGTCAAGGTTAAGGTGCTCGGAGGGAGGCTTCGGCCTGTGGTTGGGTGACAAGGGTATCGTCAATGGTAAAACGAGCACACCATCTCCTATATTCTAACAGGTTATGGGCCCACACCCCTTCAGTCAGCCTAAAACGTCGGAAGGAAACATAACCGCTAGACATTGAGCTCGTTGAGGAACTGCCACTAGGGTTACTAGCAGGAGCAGTTTCCAGAAGCACTGCAGCTAGGGTTACTAGTAGAAGCAGTTGTAGAAACCCTAAACCTCTTGTTGAGACACCTTAAGTGACGAGATTGACCTAATCTTTGGATAGATCAGTGCACCCTAGCCCAGTGCATCTCCTGGTACACTCAGAAGGCCAAGATGTGAAGTTTGGATTTCTGGTCAAATCTAGTGTTTGACCAAGTCAAGCAAAGCCATGACGAACTCTATGAAGTCTGAGAACAAGTTATATGGAGCTTCTAACTTCATAGCATGGAAGACAAGGATTGACCTCATCCTTGCTAAGAATAAAGTGTTGGACATTGTGAAAGGAAAGATCGTGAAGCCAGAGTTTACAGAAGGAGAAGAGAAGGAACCACAAAACGTTGCAACTATGGAGAAGTTCAAAGACGTTGACATCAATGCCATGAGTATCATAGTGGATTCCATAAAAGACCACTTGATACCCTACATCTCCCATCTTGACTCATCGAAGAAGATGTATGATGCCCTAACAAATCTCTTCTCAGTCAGAAACATTGGACAAGTTATGAGTCTAAAGAATGAGCTCCGTGACATGAAGATGAATAATGATGACAACATAACATCCTACTTTGTAAGGATCTCCCAACTAAGAGATCAACTACAAGCTATTGAAGAGATCACTTCAGAAAAGGAATTGATGAACATAGTACTCAATGGTCTTCCCAAGACATGAGATGCATTTGCCGCAAGCATGAACACAACGAAGGAGTACCCGACATTTGAAGAAATTTGGACTTGTTGTGCTCAAGAAGAATCAAGGATCAATGCAAAAGAGAAACCTCAAAAGAAGTACGATGATCAAGCCTTCACAACAAGATTCAATAACTTCAGGAATAAAAGGAAGTTTGGTTCAAGGAGGAAGCCAAATCAAGAGAAAGACATTTCAGAAATACAATGCTTCAACTGTCAGAAGTACGGTCACTA
>ML796994.1:225338-243970 GCA_009831015.1 Picea engelmannii
GAAGGGGATTAGCTAAACAATCTCATCCAAAATATTTATAATATGACAGTGGAGTGTGGTATCCAGAGAGATCCCAATGTTGAATCATCATCCTGAGGATATGCCTTGCTGAATGAGGTGAAATAACAGACTCCATGCCCATATATTGGAGAATTTGTTGAAAGTATATTGCCTTTCCCTTTTGATGAGTTGATCCTCTAGGAAACCCTTCTGAGACTCACGTGAAATGGCCATGAGAGCCTAGACTTTGCACTTGTGTTATAGGGTCGACCATGCTAACATATTCTAGGGATGCGAGAAGAATGTCCAACGATCGTGTCTGCTTGTGTGAATGAAGTTCGATGATGTTTGGTTAGTAGGTTTAGAATGTCGAAATTCCCACCCAAGTGATGAAATTGACAATTGCATTGAATGTGGAATTGGGTCAATCGTCCTCCTGTCAGTGGAATGTCTAATGATCTATTATCGACGATGCCTGGAAATTTATGTTATATTGATAAATATGATCCGATGACCTCTGCACAAATCTGTTTTCGCCAATAGCTCATACTTAGTAACAATAGTGCATACATTGTTGCACATATGTGAGTCTTATATGGCAAGGGTGTTGAACATGTTTTCTATGCATATCGACTTGATTTTCATTTTTAGGTTATTTTATTGTAGCGGCCCTTAGTGGGTCGCAACGTGGCCCCATACTTATTCCTTTGATCAACTGTCGCCCTGGGGGCTCAACATTAGGCCCTTCCAATTATTGCAACATCCATTGATGAAGGATCTCATCAACACTTGTATCTATCTCATATGGTTGCTCCATGGGTTTGGGCGAAAATGATGGGATTTCTTTGAATGATTCTTCAAGGTTTATGAATTGAGCAATTGTTTCTAGAATAGGTCTAGGTGGTTTCCATGTTAGTTCAACAAAAAAATTTGTGATTGGTGGTATAGGGGGTGGTTGTGGGAGAGCACGTCGAAGCTTTAAATATTTACAGTGTGCCCCATGCCATTTCTTGGCTAACCATCCTGTTGTGCAAAGATATGTGATGTGAGGTACAATTTCCCTAATTTTGAATCGTTCATGCATATACGCTTCCACGGTTACCCATTCTCGAAAAGGTTGGTGGTGTGAAACCCACCACCATGTAGGAATTCCTATAAGAAATATGCCAAGTGCACAATGCCTCTGATACTCGAGAATGCGTTGTATCCATGCAATCAATTTGTCCATCGGCTCTAACCCATCCTACTAATAGGAGCCAAATTCTTCCACGCGTTCTTCTGTGGAGATATGCATACACCTCCTTGTTGATACTTTATATAGCTTGTTCTGCCACCTCTCCATGGAATCCTTAGAATCTGTGTCATACGAATTGACACTTCTCTAGCTTAACTCTTTGTCTGTAGTGGGGTTTATGTAGTCCTCCATGTGCCCTGTGATCTTATAAATATTTTCAATGATGTAGCTCCACGTATCCTCATCCACGTGCTCATTATACCTATCTCTATGATATGAAGCTAAGGGCACACCCATGCACGTGGTGTCTATTTCAAACGAGATCTGCCACTTCTTCAAGTTTAACACTGCATTATTGTCAAAGGCCCAGTGAATACCTAGTAATGCAGTATATGGATAAGATTCATCCATAATCTCAATGACCTCAAAGTCGACATTTGTTTTCATTCCTTCTATGTTGACATCTACTTGCTCCAGACAACCTATTGGGTAGATAGTGTATTGATTGGCCAATTGGAGCTGAATAGGTGACTAGACCAAATTAGGCTTACCCATAAATTCCCAAGATTTCTTCAGAAAAATGTTCACGTCGGATCCCAGATCCAACATGACTCCATCCATGTCATAGCCACCAAGAACTGTTGTCATCTTAAATTATCGGCCAATGCTCTTTTGCTTGTTGACCTAACATACATCCCTTTCTGGCAATGGAGAGGATATGGTAGCCTCCACTCCTTGTTATTTCATGAAAGTAGCTAACATATGAATTAACTTGCAACTTCTGGATCATTCAGTAGGGAAAGACAATAGCAAAAGAAAGAACTTACTTGGTCTTTAGATTCTTCCTTGCGACCCAGTTCATGTAAGACTTCTACATGCACTGCGCATTGCAACTCCTTCTGGCATTGTTCTTTGTATGAATTTTTCTCAACGTGTCATAGCTCAGTCTGTCTACAAGATTCCTCTATCGATATTTGCGTCATGTGATGTAATTCTCACGCATGCAAGATTCGTCCAATGACCTCTACGTCACCCACTATAGCTCTTTGCAGATTTGAGCCTCCTCTAGTGAACTTTGTGTCACCCTCTGCACTTCTTCCCAGATCTGGGCCTCTTCGATTGAATTTTGATTCATGTGTTGTAGCTCCTCGCGCTCTCTTTCTTCTTCCAGTGCTCTATTCATGTCACGTAGAAACTTCTTCTTTTGAGCATCATCAAACTTTGGAGGGGGTTGAGATGCCATCCTTATCTCTCAGTCTAGCTTTTGACCTGAGTCCTCACCATGCTCAAACTCTACTCTTGTTTTCACCCCTCCATGGGTTACTACCCGGATGTCAACCTCCTTTTTATTCTTCTTGTTCTTTCACTGATCAGCATGCACCATGTTACAGTTGGTATTCTTGTCCTCCCACTTCTTCAGTAAGTCAGGACAATCTTTGGTGACATGCTTAGGGCTATAGCAATATGCAAAAAACACATGTGGATTAGTACAAAATTGTGAGACATGACTAGTGTCACCAAAATTAAAACATGTGGGGGGTTTACCTCCCCCTCTACCATATTCACGGCTGCGACTATGCCCATATCCACCTTGGGGACCTCCTTGGTATCTGTCTCTTTCCATACCATCGCACTCACCACCTTTTGTGCTCCTCTTGTACTTGGAATACATCGTGGGTATTATCTTGCATTAACAAGAGTGAGCAGTAGTTATGGACATCATGGTCGATGGATTTATAGAACTCGCAGAATGGAGTGTGAGTCATCATTCGGTATTTCTGCAAGGTGGAACAACGAGGTGGCACATGGCCCCATTGTCTACATATCTCGCACCATTCTAACTATCCAGATGGAAATGGACTCGGTGCACCTGTCACCACATAATTTGGAAGGACATAACACTCATATTGACGATGGAACTTAGAGCAACATATGGTACACCATACATGCTCAGGCATGACTTTAGTCCTTTCCATATCTTATAGCTGCATTGTTAGGTTGACTAGTTGCAACTGAACCTAGGCCAACCCAACCAATGTATCTCTGCCTCCAGGTGTAGCTTCCAAACACATTGTGATTTCGATTACCTCTACCTGAGTCGTCACCTTTTGTTGGGTGAGTGAGACTCAGATATGGGGGAGTAACCCCACAATGAGCCATTCTCAGTGATGTACGTCCTGGATTTAGAATGCCATCCTATCCAACAAGATTTTAAACCGTTGTAATAGTCCCAAACGATTTATCCTTCCTTCTATTTGATCTCCTTTATTTTTTTAATGCATTGGAATTTTGACTCAGGATTTTGAATATCCCTATGTAGATCTTGCTCAATCTCGGCTAGGGACCTTTCTTGTCCCCCTAGCACAATATCCTTATACTTCATGTACCATGTCAAGGCTCTTTCCCTAAACGTTGTCTCTTCTTGCACGATTTTAGTTGCTTCGTCTGTAATTATATTTATACAAAAAATTGCTTCACAGGTAAACTGGTGTTACTCTGCATCATTCTTACTCGTTTCATGGAACATGGGTAGTCTCAGTGTACTATCTGATTCACCATATTCAAACTTGAGCTAATTCTTCTTCTCTGACTACCATGGGCTTGAATTTTCCACACCACTATTTCTTGGGGTAAAGTATTGTTGACTTCACCTTCTTCTTCACTCATCTCTTCACTTCTCTCTTCTTCTTCTCTTTTTTCCAGTCCAATCTCTTCATTATTTGTTGTGTTTTCATCTTGATTAAAAATGTGTAATGGGGGTGGTACAAAGGGGGGGGGGGTAAGTCCATCTTCTTCTGAAACTTCTCGCGATGTGACCGAGAGACTTATCTACTTGCAGTTGCACAAGACCATGTACTATTATCAATTTTTATCCCCCACCACTAGGGGAGCCTCCATATTCCTCTTCTTTTGGCACACCAACACTTTGCACCCTACCTTACCATCCTAACTGTGCACCACAAATGTGCACTCTATCTCCCGGGCTGACCTACAAACTACAAATATGTGCTTTGTCTCTCGATACGATCTGTGCACTACCACTTTTCATTCAATTTCCCTCTTTAAACAACGCACTACTGCTCCACATGCCATCCTCTCTTCTTATCATCACACTACTGCTCTATGCTTCATCTTATTCTAAGGTTCTGGCACCCTGCAACAACCAAGGGGTTCAGAATTCATCACTTAGGTCCGTACTAGTATCACTACTGGACACCATCTCCTCTATGCCATGCCTCTTTGTGGTCCTATCCTCGTCTGTTCTCCACTCGGACACAACATTCTCTCTTGCACTACCACCTGGTGTGGTTTCTTTTCTCTTCATATTGTACCCGACCCCTAGCTAGTTATTTTCCCTCTCCCTCTTTTGTTCTTTGTCTTATCTCAACTCTTCTTGCGTACCTCTCGACTCTTTTTCTCCTCGACTCTTCTAGGTCCATTCCATATCTCACGTCAACTTACTAATTTCTATATCCTCATCAATGGACCCATTCTCTCTCTTTTCTAACTATCCCTCATATTTTCATACCCCTCCCTCCCCCTCACGTTAAGGGATTTTACTCGACCATTCAGTCGGGGTCCATGCGCATTATCCCTTTCTCCATGACCAACATTTTTATCCAAAGTGGAATTTCTTCTAGCATTCGCCTTCTCTATTCTTCTGCAAACTTTCTTTCATCCTTGTTGAATGAGTCGGTGTATTCCATGATGAATTCAACAATGTATCCTTCTTTTACTTGATCAAACCAAAAGTCGATATCTCGAGTCCACTTGTTATCCATCACTTTCAGTTCTTTAAGATTGGCTTGATCCCAAGCCACTTGCTTCAACAACCACACTAGAGAATTGGTAGCAGCTTTCCTTTTTATTCATACATGCAATAGACAAGGAAATTCAACAAAGAAAAGCTCATGCATATTCAAGTAAAGATACATGTGTTTCCATTGCTTTGCATTCTCTTTCAATCCTTGAGTCTCTCACAGGGAAAAGTTATGTTCTTTTTCCTCTACCCAGTCTTGAATTTCCTTTAGTGGGATGCCACCTCATTTTTTGCATTCATCGTTCCCAATAAGGCTTTCAGGTCTCGTCAATGAAACCATTTGTTGGTCATTTTGATCCATGCATGTGTGCTTCTTTCTTAATGCTGGGGATTTAAGACCTCGGGTTCATCTAGAGTTGTCTAACAAAAACCCTAGAACACTGACATATCAATCCTCGACTGAGGTCGAGGAAGGTCTCACCCAAGATGCAGAGAGGATCACAGAGACCATAAGGTATTGTAACAAGGATGAAGGCTAAATACACTAAAATCACCAGGATTGGCATCCATGCAACTTGTATCTAACAAATTATTAAGACTAAGCATTAAAACAACACACAAAATTTTTTAACTCATACATAATAGACACATAATGGATCAGAACTATTGCATCTTTATTACTAGAGCCATTCCATCACAACAAATATATACATTGCACATGAAAAATACATATGCCAACCATAGAAATTAATATCTTCTCTATATAAAGCCTTAGAGTTACAACATACTACGCAGTGCATCTTTTCTCAACATTGAGACATATACAGACACAAAAATATATTCAAATTATTACAACATTACAACAAGCTCGATACTAAAGACTAAATGAATCTCTTTTCCTCAATACTAACTAGTATAATCATCTAGCCTTGCTTATGATATTGGTGCTTCCTTTTATAGCTTTCATTGTTGGGAAGCGTTGTCTCTTTCTTCTCTGCTCCACTCATTTTCTGGACAAAAATTCCTCACACGCTTCTGGTGTCTACCAATGCTCCATGTAGACTTTATGTATCAATGGAAATTTTAACTTCCTATCTAGCTCATCCTCTGGTTGTCCCACATCCTCATATGTTGTTGGCAGTAATAATTCGGGGAGATTTCCTAATGATTCCTTTCTTGATTTCGACAGGTATCTTCTTGATTTCTGACGCAATTGATAAAACTTGGACCGACGTGGACTTGGTAAACTGTAAGCTTGGCGTGTAATTGACAAAAATTAATCTGATGTTCTATGTTATTCCTCGTATATTTCCTTAAGCGCATGCACAACTTTGTTTGTTCACGCGCGCAAAACTGAACCCAAAATTTTGGGTGCCAATAGTTAGATTACCTAACTACAAATGTATATTAAAGAAACACAATTTTACCTAATGACACATTACACCAAGTTGATATTAAATAACTCCCAAGTGTCTAAATATATTAACATGTTGATATTGGTAATGGTTGCAATACCCCTGGTATCTTCACTGTCTCTCCCTTGTTTCTTTGGCGAGTGTCATAGGATGCTATGAAGTCTTGGATGTTTGTTTTCATGTCGTCCCAAAAGAATGAACGCTTAGTCCTTTCATATGTTTTATGAAATCCAAAGTGATCGACTATCAATGATGAATGTAGCCCCTTTAAGACTTGTTGTTTTAGGGACGAATGATTTTCCAGAACAATGATCCCTTTATACCACAATGTATCTTGTTTCCATGTATAAATTTTAGGTGGGTTGGGATCTACCTGAATCCCTTGGATGAGTTACCTTAAAGTATCATTTTCTAGCCATTCCTTGCAATCCTCCTCGAGCCATCCTAGGATTCGTAATGATAAGGGAACAAGTGACCTATCTCCCTCAAATTGTCTGGATAAAGTATCGACCACAACATTCTATTTACCCTTCTTATATATGATCACATAATCATACCACAACATTCTGATGACATATTTATGTTGCTCTTGTGAAGACAATTGATGTTCAAGCAAGTACTTCATACTATGATGGTTAGTCTTGATCTGAAAATGCCTCCCTATGAGGTATGGGTGCCAAGTCTCCACTGCATGATGGATAACCATCATTTCCTTCTCATATGTGGGTTTTCCCAAATTGCGATCACGCAATTGTTTATTGGTGAATGCAAAAGGGCATCCTTATTGTATTAATACAACTCCAAAACCTATCCTTGAGGCATCACATTCCAAGAAAAAAGTCTTATTAAAGTCAAGTACTACTAATATTAGAGTAGTACAAATGACATTCTTTAAAGCAACAAAGGCCTATGTTGGTACCTCACTCCAAAAAAAGGAATTTTTTTGAGGAAGTGAAACTAGGAGAGCTACAATTTTGCCATAAATTTTCACAAATTTCCTTTAGTATCTCATAAATCCTAATAATTCCCTCAAGATTTTCAGCGTTTTGGAATGGGGCCAATCTTTCATAGCTACCATTTTCATGGGATCAACTCGTACGCCCTATTGACTTACAACGTGACCCAAATATTCAACCTCATGAGCCCCAAAATCACATTTGGAGCGCTTCACAAATAATTGGTTGTCTGTCAAGGGTTGAAAGGACTTATCAACATGCTCTATGTGAAATTCCCATGTTTTACTATAGATCAAGATATCATTGAAGAATACTAGCACAAAATTGTGTAGGAAGGGTTTGAAAATATTGTTCATGAGACTTTGGAATGTGGATGGAGCATTACAAAGGCCGAAAGGCATCACTAGAAACTCACAATGACCTTCATGTGTTATGAAGACTATCTTTGGGATGTTTGCCTCTTTCATCATGATTTAGTGGTATCCTAAACGTAGATCAAGCTTAGCGAAAAACTTTGCTCCAAGAAGTTCATCAAGGAGATCATTAACAATGGGGATGGGAAATTTGTCCTTGATTGTCAACTTATTGAGAGCCCAAAAACCAGGACACATATGCCAAGTGCCTTCCTTCTTTAATACCATGGCTACTGGTGATGAGTAAGGGATATTACTAGGATGTATGACCCATGCCTTGATTTCATTCTTTTGTGTAGAAGGGTGGTGATAAGGACATACATTTGGTGATTGACTTCCTAAAATTAGGGGAATAACATGATCATGCTCTCCTTGAGAAGGGGGTAGACCCTTTTGTGTCTCAAAGACCTGATTATGTTTGTCGGGGACTAGTTGCAAGTCTGGGTGGATTTATTGTTTTGGGTTATCCATAAGCTATATGGAATTAAATTGGGAAATAATGCCATAGTGGCCCTTCTTTAATAATTTCTCCATACTATGAGAGCTCACTATTTCAGAAGAGCGTGTCCAAATCCCTAAAAGGGTGTTTAAAAGACCCTCTTTAGTGAAACTCATATAGAGTTCTTTGAAATCCATTGTGACTGGTCCCAATATACGTAGCCATTCTACCCCCAATACTATATCACACCCACCCATATCTATGGAAAATATATGGGTTTTGAGTTGATAGTCTCCCATATAGAGTCTAACATTTTTACATCTTCCCCACATTTCATCATAGCTCCATTGGTGATCATGATTTGAAAGTTGGGCACCACGTGTACATAACAATGGGTTTCACTCTTTTTTGAATGAAATTGTCAGTATTTCCACTATAAACTAGGACTATGACTTTTAGGTACTTGACGTAACCCATGAGTTTCAAGGTTTTTGGAGTTGAAATTCCTGATAATGCATGTAGGGAGATAAGTGGCTCTTCGTGAGAGAATGGAGGTTATTTATACACATGAGTTTAAGTGTTAGTGTCTTCAACTTGTAACTCTAGTGTCTCTTTGATACTTATTTCTTTGTCCAGGGTGTGAGTGCTCATATCAATTTGGGACAATTTATATTCTTTACACCAATGACCTAGGGCATATTTTTCATCACAATTATAGCATAGTTCTCGTCTTTGGCGATATGCCATTTCAATTGGAGACAACCTTTGTAATTTCAAGGGATGAGTAGGAGTTAATCTTGGGGAAGTACCCCGAGGAGGATGAATGTGGGGAATGAAGGTTGGTTTTTTTGTTTGTGCATTGATCATTGTCTCTACCTCTAGGGCCCTCTACGTCGCTTCGAACCATGTAGTACGATGTTGCATTCTAACTTGTTCTCAAATATCCTTCTTGAGGCCAACACTGAAACATTATTTATAGAAATAATATGTTAATTTCTCTACGTGGAAAGCTAATTTCTCAAAGGTGTCCATAAAGTTTGTGCCAGAGCTGGTTTGGCATAACTTGGTAAGCCTCCCCAAATAATGAGTGTCTTTCTCGAAACACGCATAGACATCTTTAACAAATTGACTCTAAGCGATATAGCCCATGTATTATTTTTTATTCCATTCCCACCATTGCCATCATTCTAGACCTAGATATAGGACCCCCACCCTGAGTTCCATCATGTCATCAGTAATGCCCTGGAGGGAAAAGTAATCTTCCATGTGGGTGATCCATCTTGACAGGTCAGGACCATAAAACTTATTCAAGTCCACCTTAGGATAACGGTGCCATATGTTATTATCCATTGATCTAGTGTTGTGCATACATGATGAGGTTTGTTGGTAGATAAATAGTCCCGAGTTAGAATTTTCTTCCTGGTGTGGCTCAATGTGTGTTGCAGTCCAATGGTTTTCCTCTGGTATACCCCAAGTTGGCATACCCATCAACTTTTCAGTCATTCTTTGTTCAAAGTTGTTGAAATTCTCATCTAGATTCTTATCCAACTTCTTCTAATCCAACTGCATATCCAACTTGTTAGTGTGAATAGGGTTCTTTAGCAATCTAGTTCTTTCTTAGCTAGTTCTCCACTTTAGCTCTCTTCACACTAGGTTAAGTTTACTTGGGGACTTTTTCACTTTATCCCACATCAGTTGAGTTTTTAGTCTCTTGAGTGGTGAATCCTATATATACTCACCCATTGGTCTCATACGAGAATCACATTTTCATTGTATTATTTTCATTCGCTTGAGTAGAATATCGTTTATTCTTGCTCATTTTTTATTTATATATTTTATTTCCTTCATTCATTTGCATTCTGGAGTGGCTTTTCAGCCAAATCTTACATGGTATCAAAGTGGTTGTGAGTTAGAAATATTTTTAGAAATATCACTGTAGAGTTTTTTTTTTCGAAGCATGTGATTATGCTCTTCTCTTGCATCCTTGGATGATCTGGAGAATAAAAAAGGTGTGGAGAAAACACTAGTTTCTGGCTTTTTGACTTGCCATATGTAGGTTTTTTTGGAGCTTCCTAGAGACATTTTGAGCTCATCATTGAGTCCAGAGAAACTAAGATTGCAATATTTTCATTTTGTTTCATCCCAGTTAGACATTAGAGGCCAGATCTGCGAGGGTTTGAAGTCGGAGGTTTGTTTCCAGATATAGAAGAGAGCCACCAGTTCAGAGCATTTTAGGTCAAATATAACCTTTCCATTACACTCAGAAGGATTGAAAACCCTAAGAACGATTTTCCATTTGTCAATTTTGGAAAAAGTTGTCTAGAGAGGCAAATCGTTTTTCCAAGGGAGTCGTACAACCCCCATCTCGCACTTCCATTTGGCAGCAATTCCACTAAATTTAGCGACATGTGAATTTTAGTGGTTTCACTAAGTTTGGCGATAGTTCCACTAAATTTGGCAGTTTCTCTAATTTATATGGAGGTTTCTACAGTTGGATATTTGCATAAGTTTGGTCGTAGTTCGCTAAATTTGGAAAAAGATGAATTTTGAATCTCCGACCCCCTCTCTGTTGGCAGGTTGCATTTCGAAGACAAACTTTGCAGGCTCATTTCTCAAGCTTCCAACCTTATTTTGTCGAGCAAATTTATTTATTTGGGATAATTTTTCATGCTCTCCACACTAGTGCATACAATTTCTAATTTTGGTGGATGGATTTTCCAGAATTTGCAAATTCTCACAGATGACACTACCCAGTTCTTATTTTCATAACTTCGAAGGGTCATATCTTTTGCATACAACCAAAGATCAAGGTGATTCTTTTTTTGAAAGTGCATTATTTTTCGTGTACTTCATAGTGGTGATGTTTATTTTACTTTATATTGTGCCAAAATTGTATTTTAATCACATACTCATTTTTTTAGGATGTGTAAAGGCATTGAAGTCAAGTCCACTTAATGTTATCTTGCTAGTGGCAGTTGTAGCCGCACTAAATACAAAGTGCCAAATCATTTTTCTTGGGGGGTATCTTGGTGTGATTGTGCTTGTGCATCTCTTTCTATTCGTGCTCTCTTTTGCTTCACAAATGGGTAACTTTAAATTTCCATTACTAACACTATACAAATACAACACAAGGCATCAAAATGCATTGAATGTATTAATGCAACAAGGATATAAACCTTATGTTCAACAAATGATAATTGAACCCACAAATGACAATGAATAGGTACTCTGAATGATAGAACAAAAAAAATCTCTTAGTTGTCTTAGGAGTCTAGTTTCCCTTGATATAATGTTTTAACTTGATGGATGTACAAATTCACATGATGCATGGGAAAAAATAAAAACTCTCCAGGGACAAATGATGAAGTTAGTGGATGTCAACTTGACAATGAACTAATGAGTCTTGATCCTAAGTCTTTTGAAAACATGCGAGATTATGTAACAAATGTTAATGACCTAAGAGCCCAATGTAAATCATGTGGCATTGAGATAAAGGACATACAACTTCCTTGACCACTCTCTCTAAACTTGGACTTGAATATGCTACATTTGTTTCTATCTTTCACGCTCATAGGTTGAGTATGGGATTTGCATATACAATGCCTTCTTTTTCTTCCTTTTCAGAAATGTTAATGCATGAACATGGGAAGCTTCTTTCCATGGGTCTCCTTAAGCCATATCAGTCTCAGGATTTTTTGGATGGTCAACCAAAGGGATAGAAAGAGTCAGGGAAACCTGAAAAGAAATAAAATAAGTCCAAGACGAAGTCACAGAAAGATCAGGCACAATCATCGTCTGCCCCAAAACCAGACTCCAACTCCTCTTCTTCGAAGGGGAATTCTCAAAAGAAGGATATGCCAACTTGTGGTTACTGCAAGAAGGTTGGTCATGAGAAACATTCTTGTCATAAGAAGCATATCAATGAGCTCAAGCATCTTATGAAAAAGAACAACATTAATCTACCTTCTTCACAACAATACTCTACTCCTTTTTCTAAATTAGGAAAAGGGAAAGCAACTACACTTGTTGCTACTACATATTTTTCTCAACAGTGTATTCTTGACTTGGGTGCATCAGATCACATGAGTTCTACTAGAGAAAAAATTTCTTTGTTGAAGCCTTGTTTGGTGCCTCACATTCTAATTGGGGATGAATCTCCTATAGATGTCATTGGGAAAGGTATTGTTGATGTTAGCATTAGTACCTTCTCTTCGTCTATCAGATTTCCCATAATGGAATAAAATTTGAGTTCACTCTAGATTCTATCACCATCAGGGATCTTGAATAAAATACACCTCTTGTAGTTGTTAAGGTTGATCATGAGTCTCACATGTATGATTTCTCTCATTTTATACTTAATTCTCATTCTACTACTTCACTCACCCATTCAAATTCTATGATCAAGATATGGCATGAGCGGTTTGTCCATCTCAACTTCAACTATCTTCAACAACTCAATACACAGGATATGGTCACAGGTCTTCCTCAAATCAGTTTATCAGGTGGATTTTTTTTGGGTCGTGCCTTGGGAAATCATCTTGAGGACAAGTTCGACAAAGGGAAGACTTGGAGGGACTCAAAATTCCTCGACCTAGTTCACAATGATGTGGCAGGTCCATTTACATCCTTGTCTTTCAATAAGGCTCGCTACTTTCTCAATTTTATCGGTGACTTTTCTAGATACACCTAGGTCTACTTTCTTTTGCATAAAAGAGAAGATTTTGATAGATTCTAGGAGTTCAAGGCTCGCACCAAGAAATGATCTGGGAAGTGCATCAAAATTATTCACACAAACAATGGAAAATAATATGTGAACCATCGCTTTGAACATTGTTTCACTCTTGAAGGGATAGATCTTCAACATATTGTTGCCTATACGCCTTAGCAAAATGGCGTGGAAAAGAGGAAAACTAGGTCCCTGGAAGAGATGGTTGGTTGCATGATCCACACACTCTCCCTTGCACCTGAGTATTGGGAAACAACTATCAATTGTGCTACTCACATTCAAAATAATGTTTTGCATAAGGAATTGAAGGGTATCACTCCCTTTGAAGTTTGGTGTGGTGGGAAACCTGTTGTGATGCACTTTAGAGTTGTTGGCTCCCCAACTTGGGCACATATTACTTCGAAGAAGCACAAGGCCTTAGAATGTTAGATTCAGCCTCACATCTTTGTTGGTTACCCCGATGGAGTCAAAGTATATAAGCTCTTGGATCCTGAGACACATGAGCTCTTCATTGAGCGTAGTGTACAATTTGAGAAAATCTCTCCTGGCTCATCCTCTCATCTTCCTTCCTCCACATTGGATTCAAATAGTGACTCAGCGGATTTTCCTCCAGCTGCCTCTACTCACATATTTGATCATGAGGTTTCATCCTCCTCTTCATCGAGTTTAGATTCTGAGGATGATGATTCTCCTCCTCCATTTCCTACCATGCCTCGCTAGGCTTGTCAGACACTTGAGTATACATGCACTCTTGTTGGGGATCCTTTTGATACTTAGAGGACTTAGTCACAACATCAGGATATTTCACATTCTTACATCACCACAACTTCAAATCCATAGTACTTTCACGAAGAATCGGGTATTGATGAGTAGGATTCAATAATGGAGGAAGAGTACAACTCATTGATTCTAAAAAAAAATTGGGATCTTGTTCCACTTCCTATGGGAATAAAATTGGTTCGGTGTAAGTGGATCTATCAAACCAAATTTGCAGCAAATGGATTAGTTGGAAAGTTCAAAGCATGGCTCGTGGCTAAAGGTTTTTCTCAAGTTCCCAATGTTGCCAAAATGAACTCCATTCGCTTGATACTTGCTATTGTTGCAACTCAAAGTTGGGTTGTACATCATATGGTTGTGAAGAGTGCATTTATTCATGGGGATATACATGAATATATTTACATGGAGAAGCCACAAGGATTTGTTAAGATTATTCACTGGTTTGCAAATTGTGGAAGTCTCTCTATGGTCTCAAGCAGGCCCCACAATATTGGTATGCCAAGATGGACTCGTTTCTTCTCTCAGTTGGGTTCTCTAGATACCACTCAGATCTAAATGTCTACATATTGAGATAGTAGGATGCTCTTATATCCTTAGCTCTCTATGTTTATGACTTGATTTTCATCGGGAGCACCTCATTCATATTTGCAAGCGTAAAAAATTCTTTACATGATAGGTTTTCCATGGTTGACTTGGGTATCTTGAACTATTTTCTTAGGATTGATATCACTTGGTCCTCTTCTAGGATCTATCTTGTGTATCCCAAGTATGTTTTTGATATCCTGACTCATTTTCACATGGTTGGTTGTCAACTCGCACTAACTCTCTTTTTGTATGGAGTCAAGCTTAAGGAAAAGTGTTCCACACCACTAATTGATGCAACTTTATATCATTGGCTTGTTGGAAGCCTCGTCTACTTAACTCATAATCACCCCAACATTTCACTTACAGTTGGAATTGTTTTGGACCTCATGACAGAGCCACATGAGCTTCAATGGAAGGCTACTAAATGCATTTTTCACTACATACATGGAACTCATAGGTACGGGGTTCACTATGTAGTGGGAACAAGTTCAAGTTTGATTGGATACATATATTATGATTGGGATGGTGATCTTGATGATCACGAGTCTACATCTAGCTACAATTTTCACCTTGGTTTCAGTCCCATTTGTTGGTAGAGCAAGAAGCAACATGCCATTGCTCTTTCATTGATCGAGGATGAGTATCAAGGGGTTGTTAATTCCACCATTGAGACTATTTGGCTTCAAAATATCCTCATTGAACTTTTCATCAATTTTTAGAAGCCATCAATCATCCATTGTGACAACCAGAGCACCATCCAGATCTTGAAGAACCTGATTCAACATCAACGGACCAAACACATCAAGAATTGCATGGATTTTTTTAGGCCTTGTATTCGAGACCCGTCTTTGCATCTTTATTTACATTTTACCCTAAGTTGCACTTAAGTGGGGGTGTTAGTGTGAATAGGGTTCTTTAGCAATCTAGTTCTTTCTTAGCTAGCTCTCTGCTTTAGCTCTCTTCACACTAGGTTAAGTTTACTTAGGGAATTTTTCACTTTATCCCATATTGGTCATGTTTTTAGTCTCTAGGTTGGTAAATCCTATATATACGCACCCATCGCTATGATATGAGAATCTCATTTTCATTGTATACTTTGCATTCTCTTGAGTAAAATACAATTTATTCTTGTTCATTTTTTATTTATAGGTTTTGTTTCCTTCATTCATTTGCATTCTTGAGTGGATTTATTGTCTAGAGAAGTGTGAGGGTGTTTATAGGTATCCTTCATAGGTGAGCTCATTGAGATAGGTTATCAGGTCTTGGGGATGAGGGCATGTAAAGTGTTATAGCTCTATGATATACATCCAAGTTCCAAAAGTAGTACTCAGTCCAATATCTTAGCACACTAACTAAGGAGGATCAATTGTGCCCTTAGCCATACTACTCGATTGTAACACGGGTACTAGAGAGTGATCTCCCATAGTGCCATTCTCAGTGTACTGTGCCTCCAAATGTTTTTCTTGCTCCTCCATACTCTCGTTGAACACCACAATATCGTCTAAGTACACCACCACAAACTTGTCCAAGAACGACATGAGAATGTCATTCATCAACGTTCATAAGGTGGTTGGAGCATTGCATAGACCGAATGACATCACTAGGAACTCGTAAGTTCCATATCATGTCACCATTATTGTCTTTCCTTCATCTCCCTCCATGATCCAAACCTGATAATAACCATGTCTCGAGTCAAGCTTAGAAAATACCTTTGCTTTAGCTAGATTATCAAAACAGTCTGCATCTAATGGCAAATGATATATATTCTTCATAGTTTGCTTGTTTAACGCCTTGTAGTCAAGGCACATCCTCAATTTTGTTTTGTCCTTCTTCTTTTGAAAGAGGACTGGGGAACCATATGGGGACCTAGAAGGTCAAATGAAGCCTACATCAATCAACTTTGTTAACTGTCTCCTCAATTATTCCAACTCAGGTCCAGAAAATTGGTATGGAGATCTAGCGGGTTGTTGCAGCCCGGACTCTAGCTCAATTCAGTGGTCAACGACACTCCCTGGTGAAATAGTCTTAGGTATCTCATTCGACATCCTATCCACAAAATTATCCAACAACTTGGTGATTTTTTGTGGAATAGGCATCCCCACTCCATCGTCTTCCCCAATCTCCCCAATCACTGCAACATAAACATGTGAACTTAAGCATTGTGCCACTCTCTTCATGCTCAATGAAGAGACACTATGCACTCCACCCTTATGCTTTTGTGTGATTGTGCGCACATACCACCTCTTTCATTCACTCACTATAACTATCTTGTCTAACCATGGCACTGGGACAACTCTATTCCTTCCAAGGAATTCTTTCCCTAAGATGACTTCAAAGTCGTCCTTTGGAAAAACCGTAAAGTTTGCATGCCCTTTCCAATAATCTAATTGTACATGGATCAATGAGGCAAGTCTCATTGCCTTATTTTCCTTATAATTTTTTTAGTTCACTTCTGTCTTACTCGCTATGATTTTGATCCCAAGCTCTTTATCTAACTCTTCCCGTAGAAAATTGTGAAAGCACCTATGTCAACAAATTGATTGAACTACCTATCCATTAATGATCATTTCCACGAAACAAAATTTATGCATGTCATTTTCTTGGCCATCCAACGCACCAATCCTTTTCCTACCCAAAGAACCCCGTCGTGCCTCATGTATCTCATCGAATGAACAATAACAACCTTTGCAACTCGATGGACCCTTATGTCTACAACCTCTAGTAGACTTTGTGTGCTTATGTCCAGCTTGTCTCACCTCTAAGGGGACACCCTTCAACTTCATCTAAGGTTATGGGTGAGTGCCTAGTCCATCCTCCCTTGGACTTTCCACAACCTACTATGGTCTGTCACCATCATACATTCACAACTTCTTCTTTCACATTTTTATGTAGAACAAACAACCTCCAAATGATCTCAACCTTGCTAAGTCGAGCCTCTCTTGAATCATCATGGCGGATCTCACTTGAAAACCAACTGACTATGTCTCTTTATTGTGCTTTGATACCACCTATCAGACCACTGAACAACTCAATTGGATTGTAGACATCCAATATCCTCAAAAATGTGCGGCACCGCAACTTTTCAACTCGGTGGCGAAGCTACACCAGTTTACTTGGCTTGGAATATGCCTACACTTAGCTTCTTTTATCATTTAACGGTCTTATGATTACATTCATGCTCAATACATCCAATAGTAAAGAGAACACATCAATACATAGTTAAATGAAGTGCAAGTAATTTGGGTGGCCAGACCGTCCTAAAACCCAATTTTTTATAATGAGAATAATAGTGTGGCGAGCCTAGAGCTTGAGCCACGCAAATAAATATTATAATGGAGCTTTCACTCAATTTACATCAATAACCTATGTGTTAGCGATATTTCTTGTTAAAGGGGTTGGAGTGCGAAAGAGTGGGTTAAAACCCATTTTTCCTAAGTTTTTGGACGATAATGTGCCCATGGTAAACAACACGCAAGACCGAGCGGTCCAGATTCACGCGCCCGGATCAACGGCGCGCGTTGGATTCCGGACCCCCCTTGCCTTTCTACCTTTAAGCGGGGGGGGGTCCGGAATCGCGGGCGCAACTCTCCGACGGTTCAGATTAGCGCGCCCGGATCAACGACGTGCGTTGGATTCTGGACCCCCCTTGCATTTCTACCTTTAAGCGGGGGGGGGGTCCGGAATCGCGGGCGCAACTCTCCGACGGTTCAAATTAGCGCGCCCGGATCAACGGCGATGAGGAGCATTCCGGACCCCCCCCCGCCTTTCTACCTTTAAACGGAGGGGGGGGTCCAGAATCCCATGAGCAGCTTCCCGATGGCCACGATCGTAGTGTCCAGATCAACGGCGCTCGCGCAGCCCCGCCCCTCTCAGCTGCCCTGTGCTTAACCAGTGTGGGCCCTCCTTTTGTCATTTCATTCTTCCTTCCGCCTTTCCCCTGCTGCCGTGTGTCATCCATTCACCTCTCCTCTTTGGTCCGCGTGGCTCTCCCTTCTTCCCACCATCCTCTCATTACCTGCCACGCGTCCCATTCCTTTCCGCATCAGTCTCTCACCCGAAGGTGAGTTCGTTCTCCCGTCTTCTCCCCATCTACCCGGGTGTCTTCCGCCATGGATCATCCTCTATCACCCCTCTCTACCATCACTCCTACCATACACCATGTCCTCCGCACTGGCCCTCATGTTCGTCCCTCAAGCTATTCAGTTGTTCCAGGTGGCAGCGCGAGAAGTCTTCCCTATCCCGAGATGCTGAGTTGGCCTGGCCATTCTCAATCCCAAGAAGCAGTTATTGAGGCGGTTGAGGGTGGTTAGACATCGTCTCCGCCATA
>ML796994.1:251587-272870 GCA_009831015.1 Picea engelmannii
CCCCCCCCCCCCCGCCTTTCTACCTTTAAACGGAGGGGGGGGGTCCGGAATCCCATGAGCAGCTTCCCGACGGCCACGATCATAGCGTCCAGATCAACGGCGCTCGCGCAGCCCCGCCCCTCTCAGCTGCCCTGTGCTTAACCAGTGTGGGCCCTCCTCCTGTCATTTCATTCTTCCTTCCGCCTTTCCCCTGCTGTCGTGTGTCATCCATTCACCTCTCCTCTTTGGTCCGCGTGGCTCTCCCTTCTTCCCACCATCCGCTCATTACCTGCCACGCGTCCCGTTCCTTTCCGCATCAGTCTCTCACCCGAAGGTGAGTTCGTTCTCCCGTCTTCTCCCCATCTACCCGGGTGTCTTCCGCCATGGATCATCCTCTGTCACCCCTCTCTACCATCACTCCTACCATACACCATGTCCTCCGCGCTGGCCCTCATGTCCGTCCCTCAAGCTATTCAGTTGTTCCAGGTGGCAGCGCGAGAAGTCTTCCCTATCCCGAGATGTTGAGTTGGCCTGGCCGTTCTCAATCCCAAGAAGCAGTTATTGAGGCGGTTGAGGGTGGTTAGACATCGTCTCCGCCATAATGGGGACGTCCTGCAATGAATTAAAAGCACGTCGATTCGCCGATGTAACTGTCAGAAGATCTATCGCGTTCGCCACAAGTTGCACGATTAGTCAAAGACTGCGGCTGCAGAGTGTCAGAAGCCATGCAGACGCAAAGCTTTCAATGCAGTTTCTTGGTTCTGTTGTTGTTGTTGTTTTGAGTATATGTAGGCATATTTGCCATTTTTGTATCTATCGATGGTAGATCTAAGCTCCCGACTGTAAAGTTTCAGCAATACTCTGGTTTCCTGGTTATGCCTTTGTGTTTGAGACTTCTTGGTTTATAACAAACAGTTTCCTTTCTTTTCCATCTTTGTTTCATCTTTGCTAGAGGGTTCACAGTTGAAGGATTCACGTGGACTTAACAATCTTGTTGCGATAAAGGATTTGTTGCGGCATCTTTGTATTCTCTGGTATATGTATTTGAATGTAAAAGGATTTTGTGTTCGAATACATTTCTTCTTCAGTCTGTTACAAACCGGATGTCTGTGATAGATCTTGCACCCTCCTTGCATAAGTCTTCCACCTGCTCACCCTTTACTACGACTCACTGTTTGGAGTTTATCAAGACCTCACTCGTTCATGCATGTCTGGTCTGGTTTCTGAGTTGATACAATGTTGTTTCGAGTTTTCCTCCATTTTATCACCCTTTAAACAAATCGTGACATTAATCTGATGGGCGTCGGGCTCTGCTCCTGCTAGCAATCCAGGAGTGACTTCCGATAGCCAACACTATGTGAAAACAAAAAATACCCTCTCTCGTCGAGTCACCCTTCGCCCTTCCTTCGTTACCACAATCAAAAGTCAAAGTGAGTCACTTCCCCTTCATGCTTCATCTCTGTGGCACCTCCATCCCTTGTGTTAGCTCGCCCATCCCCCTTCACAACTCATTTTCCTTCACAACTTCCTCATCCCAAATGGTCTTCTCCTTTGTGCATATATAGGCGCCCAACTCATGATTCGACACATGTCTTTCCTTGGAGCCGACACGTCTCTTGCCTTGGAATCGATGCATCATTTAGAATTTTTTCCACTTAACTCTTGGTTGACCTTCGTCTAAGGTGCACGTGTCCCTTAGGTGAGTCGAGCGACTCACCAAAGTGCACCCTCCTTTCCTCTAGCCAACTTGTTCATTTTGTTTGGGTGCCCAAGTCATGCCCACAACCGATCATCAACCAACCGTTTGGAAAAACGTATGTAGCACAACACCTTAGTCAAGATCTGCGTGGCACATCGCACACCCAATGCGACAAAGGTCACCCTCTATAAGTTCTCCTTTATTTATTGGTTGGACCAGGCACCCTGTCTGCATGTCCGTTCTGCGGCTTTGTTTCAATCAATTGCACGATGGTGTGGCACGTGCTTATCCTTCTTGCCCGAGGTCTTACAGTGTCCCTACAAACAAATATTTTTTGGTCGATGGAACAAACTATGCATCATGGAGTATAAGTATCAATACATATTTGATGGCCCTTGGGTTTGGTATATGGGAATTCTTCACAACATGTTATACAGATGAAGTTGGGAAGGAGTCAAGTGAACACAATGCAAAATCCATAGATGCCATCTTGAGCAACCTATCATATTCTGAGAGATTTTCAAGGTAATGCAGTGTACATTAGCTAAACAGATTTGAGACAAGTTATAAAACATTTATGAAGAGAGATTTGGTGGTTGTTCCAGCTATGAATCAAAGATAGAAGAAGCACAATTTGTGAGAAAGCTAAAAGGAGGACCTAGCAAATACAAAGAAAGGGAAGATAATGATGATGATGAAGAATATGTCTACATAACCATGGAAACAAAATTAGCTGATGAAGAAAATGAAGATGATAAAAAAGAAAATCCAGATTCAGAGGAAGTGAATCTTGAAGCAAAACTCGTTAGTGCCTTAAAATAAATAAACACACTCAGGGGAAAGAATAAAAAGCAGAAAGAGCAATTGTATAAATATGAAAAGAAGGATCATGATCTTGATGAAATAGAAAAAACATTTATCATTCTGAAGAATCAATTAGAAGAGGCAAAAAGGATAGAAGAAGTGGTGAGAAGCCAGCTGAAAGAAAAGGAAGAAAATTGCGAGTAGCTAGAAGTCGAAGTACTTTTCTTAAGAAAGGAATGAGAGAAAACAATTGATCATTTGAATAGAAGCTTGAATTTTGGAAAGAGTATTGAAATCTTAGATAATGTTCTCAGTTTCAAAGCTCACCATTCGTCAAGACAGGTCTTGGCTAGGACAAAAAACAAAACACCCTCGAGGGAGGTGCAAGCACTAAGGTCACAAAGCCATCAAAAAAGGAAAATGAAGAAAAGACTAATAACTATGCTAACATTCTCAAAGGATCCATAAACAATGAAAATATCGACAGGAAAGGAAATGATTATCAACGAAAACTTTATTCTTCTCACAAGAACAACAAGAATGATTTTAGAAGAGTTATTCCATCAAGAAGGTCTTTCACAACTCGGTATCAAAATCTCTTCCTTGGCTACTGTTTTTCTTGCAATAATTTTGATCATAAAGCAATATATTGTATAGCTTATACAATAAGTGACCATGTGAGAAACAAAAATATAGGTCCTTACAAGACCTCAAAGGATGATTATGTGAGCAACAAAACTAAAAGTTCTCGTGGGTTGGCTAACAAAAACTACAATTCATTTGATCCTCTACTTGATTACGATACCAAATTTTATAAATGCAATAACTATGGGCACATAGCACATAATTGTAGAAGTATCATAATAAAGTCTCCTAAACAAAACATGGAAGAATATGTTCTTACCAAGCATAGAGAAGAATACACAAGGGTGTGGAAAAGGAAACAAGAAGAACCAAAGAAGGAAGAATGTGGACTTGCAATGTATGCTCAAGACAAAGGAATCCAATGGTAAATTGATAGAGGATGTTCAAAACACATGACAAGGGATCATAACAAATTTCTCATCCTAAAGGAAGAAATAGGAGGCAACATTACCTTTGGGGATAAATCTTCTGCAAGGATAGTTGGAAAATATATCGTTACTCCTAATAATGGAAACACTGAAACACATAATGTATTGTACGTTGAAGGGTTAAAACACAATATTATAAGTGTAAGTCAAATGTATGATCAAGGTTACAACCTCACATTTCATTCTAAAGGATATGAGATAGGGAAAGCAAGTTCATGAATATTAGTGACAAATGCAAATAGAACCCCGAGCAATGTATACGTTCTCGATGAAGTCAAAGGAGAAAAATGTTGTATGGGAGTGATATCCCTCTCATACTGTTAGTAAAGGGAATCACAATATCAAGGGGAGAAACCCTTTGTCATTAATGTCAAAGGGAGAGAAGTTGCAGATAGAGGAAGAATTGCAGACACAAGGAAAGTTGCAGACAAATGGAGTATCATAATTGACTAAGGGTTGCCATCGATGACAAATGGGGAGATTGTTGGAAATATTGTTGTAATTGATGTCAAATACATGGGGAGACTACATATGTCCAAGATAAAGATTGCAAGATTGAGATTGTTGGAAAAAAAAATTGGATTTTAGATGTTTAGTTTGGATACCTTATCTTTGAAGGTATTTTAACTCTAAATACCTAGCTCAAATGGGAGCATAGGTATTTATAGTTGAATTTTTGCAAGAATTGTAGCTAAGAACTATTTCAAAGCTAATTCAAGAAACTTTTTTTAGATTCAAGGCATTTGGGTTTGGTGAGGAATATATGTGCCTTTATTCTTTGTCGTGGAACTGTTTAAATGTCTCACTCATCCAATAATAATTTCAATTATTTTTAAGTTAGCTTTCATAACTGAATGTATTGTTGTTATTCTTGGTAAATCTTTTCTTAGTGTAAATGTGTTGAACCTGCATAGAATAGATCTAGCTAGAAAATACCACACACATTTGCAGGGAGAAATTGAGAAAGAAGAAACAAGAGAGAAAGAATGGAAGAATTCTCATTAACCGTAATGAATAATGAATAATTTACACATGATATACTATGTATAACTCAATCAATGTGCACTGGAGGAGAACCAATGCACCATAGTGGTGGTCTAGAGTGATCTGGACACACATCAACAGTTACGGGAGTGAATTGCCACCTAGTCTAGTCTCTCGGGCAGTTACGAGAGTGAACTGCCACCTAGTTTAGTCTCTCAGGAAGTTACGAGAGTGAACTGCCACCTAACTGAGTTAACTAGTCAACCAGTCCTCAGTTAACTGACTGAAACAGAGTGTAGTGAGGAGTAGATGAGGGAATCAAGGGTAATGCACCAGTCTGGTGATGAAACCAAGGCTAATGCACATTAGCATGGTGATGATTCCAATTTTGCATGGTGACAAAACCAATGCAACATCTAGACTCAACTTAACTAGTCAAACTGAAGTGTCAACTGAAGAGAATATTCTCCAAGTGGAATATTCTCCCCTAAATTTTAGGAGACTAAATAATGACTAATAAACATAGGAAAAACCTTAGGACCTTAGGAAAAATAAATCCTAGGTGTGTGTGAAGTAACTCCAACACCCCCCCTGAACATCACTATGGTGAAAATAAAGAATGGGTCCCAGCAACGAGGTCATGTTAGGTACCCAAATAAAAAATATACACTGAAATAAAGTGAGGAAAGAGGAAAAAACTCATGGGAAACGCNNNNTCCTTCACTCTAGGACAACTTCGCAGAGAGTGGAACTTCTGCTCAGTGAAGGTCTTATTGAAGATGTTTGTCGTCTGTTTTGCTGAAGGACAGAACTATAGGTCGATGATCCCCTCGTGTACTAAGTCCCATATGTAGTGCATGTGGATCTCAATGTGCTTCGTCTGCTGCCTCTAAACTAGATCTCTACAGAAATTTAGAGTGCTCTGGTTGTCACATCATATGACGATCGACCGATGAAACTGAATTCCCAACTCAATCACAAAATGTTGTAGCTACATAGCCTGAATGGTTATGTTAACTACCCCTCTATACTCTGCCTCGGCTGAAGAAAGAGAAATAGTAGCCTTCTTCTTGCTCGACGAACAAATAGGCCCAGAACCAATACTGAGTGAGTAACCAGATGTGGACTTGTGATCAGTGCTATCGCTAGCCCAGTCATAATCAGTAAACCCGATGATATCTAATGTATATTTTGTTGCATAATGAATCCCAAAGGTGATGGTGCCCTGTATGTATCAAAGGATATGCTTTGCATCCTTCCAATGTAGCTCATGCAACTGCTGCATGAACCTGGAAACTACACCAACTGCATAGGAGAGGTCCGGTATGGAGTGTGTGAGATACAAAAAGCTCCCCACTAGCTGTCTGTATAGTGTGTTGTCAACCAGTGGAGTATCCCCGCCATCCTCAAGTTTGACTCCTGATAAGAAAGGAGTCGAAGCAGACTTGCAGTCTGTCATGTGAAATCTCTCAAGGAGATCTCATGCATACTTGGCCTGAGACAATATGATGCCTAATTCATCCTGATTGATCTCAAGTCCAAGGAAGAAGTGTGGCGAACCCATGTCCGTCATCAAAAACCTGTCATGTAGAATCTTCTTGACTACAACAATCATTGAAGTCGAGCAACCGGTGATCAGTAAATCATCAACATACAGAACTAAGAGTAGAATTGAATCATTTGTCCTGAGCATGTAGACATTCGGGTCTTGTTTACAACGTACAAAGTTCTATGACAGCAGGTAGGAGTCCATCTTGGCATACCATGCCCTCAGAGACTGCTTGAGGCCATAAAGATATTTCTTCACTCGACAGACCAAAGATGAATCCTGCATAAATCCATGGGGCTGCTCCATATAGATCTCCTCAGAGATATCACCATGAAGAGATGCATTTTTCACGTCCATCTGATGGACTTCCCATCCCTTGGTCGTCACAATGGAAAGTGCCAAATGTATGGAATCCATCTTCGCTACTGGAGCAAAGGTCTCATCATAGTCAATGCCATGCACCTGCTGAAAGCCTTTGGCAACAAGTCTGGCTTTGCATCTGTTAATCTGTCCATCCATTACGCTCTTGGTCTTGTAGACCCATCTGCATATGAAAATTTTCCTTCCAGAAGGAAGGGGAACCAGATCCCAAGTCTGGTTCTCGAGGAGGGAGTTGTACTCCTCCTGCATGGCGGATTCCCAAAAGGGATTTCCAGTAGTCTTGCCATAAGACTGTGGATCTGAAGAATGAACCAAGAAAAGATGCCTGGAAGGAAATGGTTCAGTGGTAGTGAGTACAATAGGAGGCTCCTTGAAATCATATTGATTCCTCCTAGTATAGACTGGATCACCAACAAGATCCCCTCCATCCTGAAGAGTAGTATGTTCCCACTTGGGCCTCTTCTCTGGCTCTGCATCTACATCTGGATGCTCTGACTCTACATCCTACTGTACTGACTCTGTATCTGGATCATCTGAGTCCTCTGAATCAGAACTCTTGTTTGAATAAGAGTCGACATGTGCATGCTCATCATCTTGGACAGGTGGAAGAGTGAAGGTGTCTGCATGCGGTGACTGAGGTATATGCAAGACACTTTCCTCGAATTGGACACTTCGCTAAATGATGATCTGGTCCAAGGAAAGATCAACAAGTTTGTATCCCTTCACACCGTCGGTGTATAGAACAAAAAGAAACTCAGTGCTCTGTGGATCAAGTGTCTTCCTCTTTTCAGACGGAATCTAAGCCCATGCACGTGAACCGAAAATACGAAAGTGGGTCACTTCTGGTTTGAGGCCGCTCCAAGCCTCATAGGGGGTCTTATCCTTGACAGATCTATGGGGAGATATGTTTTGGATGTTGTTTCACAATTAAGTGCTTCGACCCATAGTCTCTGTGGCAGTGACTTTGCATGTAGCATGCAAGATGCCATCTCTTTTAGAGATTTGTTTTTCCACTTAGTAACTCCATTTTGCTACGAAGTATAGGGAACTGTGTGCTACAACTGAATCCCTGCCTCTTGACAAAGATTATGGATCTCATGATTGACATACTCTCCCCCGTTATCAATTCGGAGGACTTTGATTTTCTTTCCTGACTGTGTCTCAACCAGGGCTTTGAAATCTTTGAGGTGTTGAAAGACCTCATATTTTTGCCTGAGAAAGTAAATCCATGTGAAACGTGAGAAATCATCAACAAAAATGAGAAAAAACCTTACTTTTCTTATAGATGGATGCGGAAAAGGACCCATGAGGTCACTATGGATCACATCTAAAGGAGAGGAAGCTCTTTGAGTCTTTCCTTTGTTGAATTTCTCTTGAGGGTGTTTTCCAAGAACACATCCCTCACAGACTCCTTTGGAGAAATGGATGTTTGGTAGACCATCAACCAATATTTTCTTGGTAAGTTGATGCATATATCTGAAATTTAAATTTCTGAACCTTTCGTGCCATATCTTACTACTTTCATCAGCATGGGTAAGTAGTAAAGTAGAATCTGGTTCAATAAATTCAGAAAATGCATACAATCTATATTGATGATTTACCTCACCGGTAGCAACCATGGAATTGGTTTGCATGTCATATATGTCTAGTGCATTTGGTGTGAATATGATTTTTTTTTTCGGTGTCGGAATTCGTCATCCGATACACAGAGAGAAGAATGACGGAAAGTTTGGGAACGTGCAGCACATTCTCGAAGCTTTCGTTGGTGAGTTCAATCCTTCCTTTGTCGGTGACCTAGATTGGAGAGTTGTCCCCCATCAGAATAAGAGGACCTTTGCATGCATCCAATGAAGAATAGACTTCTTTTGTGGAATCCATGTGATGTGATGCTCCTAAATCTACGATCCAAGCATCGAGAGAGGAGTTGATGGCAATCAAGGCATGGCTAGAATTGTCTTTCTTGGGATTCTGATCTTCTGGCTTCTTCTTCTTGGCACCCTCAGGGATGCGATATCCAAGGTTTTTTTTATGAAGTATTTGAGTCATTAGATCTATTTGTTTCTTCATGCATGTGGATTCTGGATGGAATCCTTTATGGCAGTCTACGCATTTCTCCCCTTTCCTTCCCTTTCCACCTTTAGATTCGAAGGCATCAGTGAAGGGTTTTGAGTACCCTTCCTTCTTCGGATGTGCATAAGCTTTCCTTTTGTATTTATCTTTAGATTTATGGTATTTATGTCTTCCATCTTGCACAGTAAGTGCATGCGCCTTTGGGCCTTTGATTTTTTCCATGTTGATGAGTTTGGTTTGCTCTTATGTCAGAGATTCGATAAATTCCTCAAGAGAAGGCATCTTCCAGGTGGATCCATAGGCGAATTTGAATGAATAGAATGTTGATACGAACACATAAAATTCAAGACCAAGTTTGGAGAGAATGGTGAGAACCATTTGTTTCTCCTCCTTAGATTTATCAACCCCACAAGCTTTGAGTTGCGAAAGTAAATCCTTGAATTTTGTAAAGAAATCTTGGATATTGTCGAAGCTTTTTGGATCCAATGTGAGAAATTCCACCTCTAGCATGTGTCCCCTCATCTCATATTGTTTTCCAAAGATCCCTTCCAAGGTGTTCCAGGCTTCATTGGGGGTTTTACAGGAAGATATGTGAAAAAGGAGATCGAGAGAAATAAGATTGTAAATCGTTCTGAATGCTTCATACATTCGATTTAGATACTTGGATTTTTCTATGGCTGATGTCGATTCTATGTATGTATTCAAGGTTAACCTGTACAATCCTCTGGTTCAAATATGTATGACTATTTTCTCCTTCCATGCAAAGTAGTTGTAAGGTGTAAGAATGAATTCTTTTGGGAAATCCATCTTTTCGATGTCTTCAATCTTTTGTACCTACAAAAAAAATGGTGTAGCTTTTGCTTAGCAATATGTTGGCTCTCATACCATGTAAATGTGTTGAAACTACACAGAATAGATCTAGCTAGAAAATACCACACACATTTGCAGAGAGAAATTGAGAAAGAAGAAGCAAGAGAGAAATAATGGAAGAATTCTCATTAACCGTAATGAATAATGAATAATTTACACATGATATACTATGTATAACTCAATAAATGTGCACTGGAGGAAAACCAATGTGCCATAGTGGTGATCTAGAGTGATCTTCACACACACCAACAATTACGAGAGTGAACTGCCACCTAGTCTAGTCTCTTAGGCAGTTACGGGAGTGAACTGCCACCTAGTTGAGTTAACTAGTCAACCCGTATTCAGTTAACTGATTGAAACAGAGTGTAGTGAGGAGTAGATCAAGGAATCAGGGGTAATTTTCCAGTTTGGTGATGAAACCAAGGCTAATGCGCATTAGCATGGTGATGATCCCAATGTTGCATGGTGACAAAACCAATGCAACATCTAGACTCAATTCAACTAGTCAAACTGAAGTGTCAACTGAAGAGAATATTCTCCAGGTGGAATATTCTCCCCTAAACTTTAGGAGACTGAATAATGACTAATAAACATAGGAAAAAACTTAGTACCTTAGGAAAAATATATCATGGGTGTGTGTGAAGTAACTCCAACATTTAGTTATCTCTTTTTTATGAAATATATTTTGAACTAATTCCAGGTATTTTATTTTCATCTATTTCAACCTTATGTTATCTATAATTCCTGAATATTATGCAGTAATTAGTTCTCAGAGGGATTACTTCCAAGGGAATCAAAAGCGATGTTTCATATTCATTAGTTGTTTTGATAGGTTATCATATAATATGGATTTATTTTAAACACATTAGATTAGTTTACTTTCTATAGTTATTTTATAAAATTGGAAAACATAAAAAAGAAAAAATAAGAACTATTAAAGCCCATCGAACGATTGTCGGATCAATAACCTGAAGGATTATTCCACACCAAATAGTGAGAAGTCTAATTGGGCGTCATCCTCGGGTTTGATCCCTACTGTTGAGAATTGGAAATCCAGACCCCTCAACACTTGGGTCCTCTTGTAGTTGATGAATGTTATTGCATACCTTTTGATCGTACTTATATTATATCATTGCTTCTTCCACCCAATCAGATTGTAGAATGGAAATAACACATAATAATCCCTATGTGTCTTCTTCTTTCCTTGAAAGTGAAACTACCACCGCATTTTTTTTTCCTTCTTTGTAGATAATTTCAAAGTCTTGATATAGAATCTTTGTAACCTAATTTTGTTTCTCTTTTGAAGATAATGATTGTTCCAATAAGTACCTCAAACTATCATGATCTAATTTAACATTGAAGTGTTTTCCTATTAGGTAAGGGCACCATTTATTCATTGCATGTAATGTGGCCAACATTTCCTTTTCATAAATAAGTTTGAGTAAGTTCTTTCCTTTAAGCTGGCTACGTTCAAAGGTAAGGGGTCTTCCTTCTTGCATTAAAACTACACCAATGGTATTTGTTGAGGCTTCACACTCCAAAATAAAGGTTTTTGTGAAGTCAAATGTGGCCAAGACAAGAGTTGTACACATAGCCTCCTTTTTTTCAAAAGATTTGGTTTCTTCTTGAGTCCAATAAAATGCCTCCTTTTTTAATAACATTGTTAGAGGTGTTCCTATTTGACCGTAATTATTGACAAACTCGTAGTAATAGCCCATCAATCCTAACAAACCTCTACGATTCTTCAAGGTTTGGGGAATTTTCCATTCCATCATAGTTTTAGTTTTGTTAAGGTCCATTTTGACACCTTCATGAGATACAATATGACCCAAATATCCCACTTCTTGAACCCCAAAGACACGCTTGGAAGACTTCACATATAGTTGTTTCTCTTCCAATAGTTTTAAGGCCATGTCAACATGTTGTACTTTCTCTTCCCAAGATTTGTTATAAATTAGTATATCATCAAAAAATACTAACACAAATTTTCTAAGGAAGGGTTTGAAAATAGAAATCATCAAGCTCTTAAATGTGCTAGGTGCATTAGTAAGGCCAAGCGACATCACCAAAAACTCATAACGACCTTAATGTGTTCTAAAGGTTGTTTTTGGGATGTCTTCTTGCCTCATTATAATTTCATGATATTTAGAGTGAATATCCAACTTGGTAAAGAAAATGTCTCCTTGAAATTCATCTAATAATTCATCAATGACTGGAATAGGAAACTTATCTTTAATGTTCATTTTTTCGAGCTCTCTATAATATGGACATATACACCATAAACCTTCATTTTTGTAAACCATCACCACTCGTGAAGAGAAATCACTTTGGCTAGGTTAAATGATGCCAACCTCTAACTTTCTTGAACCATGCACTCATTCTCACTCTTTTGTGCATATGGGTACCTTTAAGGCCTAATGTTAGGTGGTACTCTTCCCAGTTGCAAATAAATAGCATGGTCATGATCTCAAGCAGGTGGAAGACCCTTAGGAATCTCTCCAAATACCTTGGAATGATTTTCGATAACTTTTCAAAGCTCCATGAGAGCAAAGGGTCTAGATGTTTGAACATCTAGTGAGCACAATTGTGCAATCGCACCATGGTGTCCCTTGTTAGAAATTTTGTCATGATGTTAGAGCTTATCACTTTAAAGGGTTTCCCTTGGATACCTTTGAGTTCAATTCCCTTGCCTTCCGAAGAACATCTCATGAAAATTTCTTGAAAATTAAGAGACAATGTTCTTAATGATTGTAACCATTAGATCCCTAATATAACATCAGGATCGCCCATTTGGATTGAAACCATTGGACTAGCCAATAAATACTCCCCCACATTGAGATTAATACTATGGCACTTTCTTGAAAATTTTATGGTGCCTCCATCTACAATCATTGCTTGAAACTATGGTGTTATATATATAAAGCAATTGAGAAGTTTAAATAATTCACAATTAATGAAGTTATGGGTATCACCAAAATCAATCAACATTTTTACTTTTTTCTTTTTGATATATGATTCTATCTTGAGAGTTTGAGGAGTTTTGATGTCAACTAATGCATGAGAATATATTGTTAGATTAGTCTCTTCTAATTCTATATCTTGCAAGAATTCTAGTTGTTAATCTTCTTCCTCTTCACAATCTATGTAGTATAATTTCCTCTCACCACAATTATGCCCCTTACTGTACTTGTTGTCACGAATGAAACATAGTCACTCTGATCTTATTTCATCCATTTGTTGAGGTGTCCACCTTGTAAGTTGAGTGAGGTTAGGAAAGGGAACATGGTGTTCTCTATAGTTGTTAGTATACACCCTTCCAATAGCCATATTTTTACTTTCCACTTTCCTTGCCATACTAAAAGCATGCTCCAAGGATTTAGGTTCGAAGAGTCGCACCTCATGTTGAATTCTCTCCTTTAAATTTCCCATAAAGAGATCTAACAAATTATCCTCTGTAATTTTCTTTACCCTATGACTCACCTTTTGGAATTGTTGAATGAGCTCTATAATTAGACCTCTTTGTCGGAGATTAATCAATTGACTAAATAATGTGTTGCTCCTAATATACCCATAATGTGACATCAATTCATCCATAAAAAAGGGCCAAGAGACAACATAATCTTTTTTTTTGGTCACAAATCCATTGGTACTAAACAAATTGATTAGGTTTTGAATACAAGGATGCAAGAGTTACCTTTTGTAAAGTTTAGCACTTTGTGTAGATCAAAGAATTGCTTCATATGGAATATCCATGCTATAGGATCTTTACCATCAAAATTCCTCATATCAATCTTGGGAATTGAGTAATTCCATGGTGCCAAGTTGAACCCCTAATGATGCAAATATTGGAGTGATGAATAATTATGATTCTAGGAATAAATCTCCATATTCTCCACATTTATTAACATCTTCCTCATATGTGTCTGGGTTCAACAATTTTGTTCTCCCTTTTTTCATGATTTCCTTGCGTCACAGTATCACCTTTAGGGAACCTCTCATATAGGGTATGTAAGAGCATGGCTTCCATGGAATTTTGTAATTGCTCCATCTTTTATCCATTTTGTTTTTTAGTAATTCTTGAAAATGTGCCAAATAAACCTTTTTCAACACAATATCACCTATTTCATTAAATTGGTTCCTCAATAGCAATGCTTGGTGTTGTTCTAGAGTTTATACTTAAGGCTTGAAAGTATAAAGTCTAGGCATCCAAAAAAGAGGGTTTATGATATGAAGAAAGGAAAAACAACTCTTAAGGGAAAAGAATCTATGGCTGATTTCTGAGTTGTCCTTGTCTAGCTTCCAATTGTTCCTGGACATTAATGTCCTGCTCAATGGTTGCCCATGAACGTTCAAGTTCAACCCGGGTGGTAGCAGTTTTTAAGATGATGTTGAAAAGACTTAAAGCGATACTGGTCTAATCTGTAAGACCGGGTTCGATGTTGGGTTATCTCGTAACAGGGGAAGTCATGTAGAAAAAGAGTTTTAACGATCTGTTGTTTTTTAGGTTGTTTCTATTTTAGATTATGTAAGAAAAATTTCCAAATTTTTGAATTAATAGTGTAACAAAATCAAAGGTTGTTTCCTGTATCTGAGTTAAACTGAAAACCGTGCATGGAATGAAAGACAACATAAAGCTGTGGAACAATGTGAGGCACCAACTAAGGGAGAGTCTCACTTTGTGACAGAAGAAGAAAATAGACAAGAAAATCTTTAATGAAGCATAAGATATAGAAATCTAAGTGATTCACAAGTCTTGTACTTACTGATAGCTGATACAAAGGAAAAATTATAAACGATTAGATGACTAAAAGAATCAATCACCACAGTAGATGTTGTACTAAATTGCAACTAAGCATTCATCAAAGGTATATAAGAAATGATGTTTAAATATGAAATAACAGAAGACCACATAACTCAAACTTGACATGATCTGGAGTCTTCGACTTGCATTTGTATTAATTCTTGCAAATGAAAAAATTCTCTGCTACAATCTGCCAAGGAAAAGGCCCCTTTGGTATCACTTTCAAAATTGTATTTATACAAGAAAATCATCAACCCTAGACGGTTGGTAGTCTCTTAATCTCCTCCATGCTAACGGTTACAGAATATAGAATTTGAACCGTTTTTCTCAGTCACTTTTTCTTTTCTAATAGTTGGAAAAAAAATGAGCATACATGCGTTATTTCATCATTTCTTTGAAGCGCTTCCTTCACTCGGCCCAACACACTCAACGCACCTGCCAAGAAACCGTGCCAAAATTCTGGAAGGTTCTATCATATCCTTTGCTTCAAACACATACAATTTTCTCTGAATTTGGGGTATCCTGTCTTCAATCTTTACCTTTTCAAACTTTGTCGACTGCAACTATAGATTTGACTTTATTAGCCACTTATCCATTTGGATGATGCTAAGTTTCTTCCATTTTGATATCTCAAGCTAGGATTCATTCCAACTCTCCTTGATATGCAGTTGATGTCTCACAACATTGATCTGTCCTAATAGCCCAGGAAAATCACCTTCACCAATGCCTAGTGTTTTTGTATCTAGCTGATCAAACACTTCTTCACATTCTTTCTTAACTTCTCTTGCCATTTTCCTGCTTTTGACAATATTGGTCTCCCATGTTTTTAATATGATATCTCCCCTGATCTGTTCTTCTACAGTTAGCTTCGGGATTGCTGGTACTTCCTCTCTAGCCGAAAATGCTACTGCCTTTTGAAAAGCAACGTGAGTTGTTGTAGCCTCTTTCTCCTTGAAAGCGATGTTATCCAGTGAGTGGATTATTTCTATCTTAGAAAGCATGTTTTGTTGTTTTGCTTGAAGTTTCTCATGCACCTCTAGTGCTTGGACTTGAAATGATTTTATATTCACAGCTTGTCCTTCAATAGACTTCAACTCAGCCTGTATCTTTCTCACTAATTCCTCTTGCCGAATAACCTGTACTTCACTTATTTGCATATGCTTGTTTTCTTCATCTAAACTAGATTTCAACAATTGCATTTCATGTTTGTCAGCAGTCCTGGCGTTTTCAACTCTTTGGTTTACCTCCTCTTGAATATTATTTTATGTGTGCCTTATTTGGTCCTGCAACTGAGCTATCATTTGATTTTTCTGCTTCAGCCTTGTTTTCAGAGAGTCAACTGAGAATAAATTGGCAGTTTCCAAAGCTCCCATAGAGCCTCCTACTTATGTGGTGAAGTCTTCCTCTTCTAGGTTTTTCCCATCTATGAGCACTATGTGTTTCTTCACCATTGTGCCTTCTCTTATATGGATTTCTTATTTTAATACTGCCTTCCTCTTCTTACTGAAAAACTAGTCAGAGGGGGTATCTCTTCTCTAGAGATAGGAGTAAGGTCACTTGCATACATGACCTACAGATGGGCAATCCCAAAAGTTGATTGCATAGGAGTTAATGATGCAATAGGGCTTCCCAGTTCTGAAGATTGAGTTTCTCCTGTTGTTTTAGAGATATCAATAGGAATAGTTGATGATGAAGGTGGAATCGTTTGACTTGACTTTGAAGGAGCCTTGGATTTAAAAATTGTTTCAGACCCTGGATTCTTTGATGGTGAAGCTTCTGCTTTTTGTGAAGACACTTCGGTCTTCTTTGGATTTTCTTCTGCAGTCTCTTTATCATAAGCCTCTGATCTGAAACCTCGGGGAATACTTCCTTGAGCTGGAGGAGGGGTTGTTGATTCTCCCTGTAGTATTTTCGGAAAACCACTTCACCTGTGCTTCTGGAAAGTCAGAAAGTTGGTCTGTAGGTCGGGTGATAATGCCCAAACTCTATCTAATATTTCCTCATAGGTTCTGGCTCCCTTGAACATGTCATCGTGGGGAGAAGCTTCATGTTCATACATCTTCATATTGCAATGAATAAGATGATTTCCTACAATTTGATAAGGGTCATGTTTTCTGAGTTCAAGATCTACCAATTTGATGTCTTCCAGTGATGTGGCTTCAACCTTGGAATGACCAAATTTAAGAAGTAAACACCTCCCAATCTGCACAGGAAAAAGTGGCTAGAAATTCTTTTGGGATGCTTTCAATTCTATGTCGATGCCACCTATTATTATTTGGTAGGCCACCTCCCTATACACCAGTCTGTCGGGAAGGAATTTCAGAAGTGCGTGAGGAGGAATCGAGCATCCGAAAACCCTGACATAGGAGAAACCTTCTTCAATAAACCAATCTGCAATTGCCTTAAGGTTTCCCACGATTGACTCTGAAATATGAGGGGGTGCATAACCATACAAAATTTGGTGCAAAGGTATCACCACGTAGTGACAGATTTTGTAAAAGAAGTCTTTAACATTCTCCTCCCATAGTTTAGAATGATATACATGAATGGGCTCCATACAGTTTGGTTCCAACTCCAATTCATCAAGGGGAAAGGAGTCATGTAACAGATAGCATCCATAATATATGCAGACATGTAAAAATATGCATGTTGGCCCTTTGATTTTTCTGTTTGGTACTCTGCAACCTCACTAGCTAGATTGTCGGATAAAAATTTCCCCCAGTTGAAGCTGAAACCCTCGACTACTTCGTGTAGAAGTGGCACCCATTCTATCGGGAAATGGGTAGGGATTTTCTTCCCGAAGAGTCTACATAGCATCAGGGCTATATAAACCACGTATTCATTTAACGAAGTTGTGGCATAGCTACCATGGGTATCAGCTCTAAATCTTGCTGGAATTCTCCACCAGTCTTTGATTATATTTGGATATGTTTGATCGAATTATGTGCACTCCTTTCTTTGAAATTCAGCTATGAAATCGGAATTATAAATGTATTTAGAAGTAGGGGGAAATTTGTACATTACTTGGATGTGCTCGGGTCTGAACGAGCCGACGATGACCCCTTAGTTGTTTTGAATGCTCCTTATCAGAACATCGATTTTCTCTAAAGCCCAGCATACCATGTCATTATACAGCATGAGTCTCGGCCATGTGGCTATTTTGTGCAGCTCAGAATCTTCTATGTCTCTGAGTTTATTTTCAGTCTTTTCATTCTGGAAATAGTCAGGGCAATTCCTAATCTCATAGTCCAAGCTCTCAAAAATCTGCCTCCAAGATTTGATTGTGTCCACAACATGTGGCGTAGTGTCTGATGCCACATCTTCATCCAGATTTGAGCTTCCACCTACTTCTTCACTCTTCTTAGGCGCTTTTCTGGGTGCCATGGTGTCTGTGCTAAATTAAAACATGTTGCAAAGAAGAAATGTGTGAGTTCTTCTGAATATAACTCGCTCCTAGTCTGAAAGTAAGAATGAAATTCGAAATAACAGACCTTTATTTACCTTTAACTTGTCTTAAATTTATCGTATCGATACAGACGATAAAAATTAAATTCTTTAATGGAGATGGTACGCCTAGATATATGCACTCTATGTTCAAAATATCTTCATTAATCCATTATAGATATTGCCACATATTGGCAATTCAAAACTGGGATCTCAAAAGGAATGTCATCAAGAACTCCTGAATGGAAAAACGCGGAAAGTTATTTAACAATCCTTAACGCTTGTTTTAAAATTAGATTAATTATGTCTAAGCGCTTAATTCTTTCGGGATTTCGTGTTTCAGAGTTTCGAGCATCGTGTCTCCAAGAGGTATGACAAAAGTAAATCCTGAATCGTGAAACCGCGACGGGATTTATTTAGGTGCTAACCACTTGTTTTAACCCTTTAATTAATCACGATTAGAGGCTAATATTTACTTTTCATGGATTGGAGTATCGGGACTCTAGGGGCTCTTTAACGCAAGAAATTTTGAATCGCGAAATCACGATGGGATTTATTATCATTAAACCTTCTTACTTCTTAATAAACATAGCATTAGCTTTTAAGAACTTCGTGACTTAGGGAATCGGGGTTTAAGGAGACTCAAGGTCGACTCTTTGATTTCCTGAATTGCGACTGATTAATGATCTATTAAGTGTGTTTAAAACTTAATTAATCATGATTAAAAAAGTATTTTGTGAAATCGCGTCGGAACTTGAAAAGTTGTTTAAGTTTGAGATGGCTGAAAAAGAACATGTGAAAGACTTAGAAGGCCGTTAACACCTTTTCAAGACTTTGGTACTGGGACTTTAGAGTTGCTATCAAACATCATACGTTGTGAATAGTTGAACCCCAAAACCCGAAAATCCCGAACGACCTTTTGACCCCTTTTTTAGAACTAAGGGTGGCTCTGTAACCAGAGAAAAAGGAGATTTGGATTTAGAGAAGAAAAATAAACTTTGTTTCAACACCTGGTACTCCAATTCTTCACTTTCAGGTGTCATGTATGAGTTCTATGGAGATTTATAAGAAGTAGAAATTTTGCAAAACCCTTTGTCATGTGAGAAAATAATATTACTCCTTTTTTTCCTCTTTATTATAATTTTTGAATCACCAAAAACACAACTTCCAATCAAAATTTGGGCTAATTTCAAGTTAATGTACCTTTAAAAACATTGGTTTGTATATTGTCTTCTTGGTTGACCTTTCTCTTGAAATATCTCTGAAATTTCAACTCCTATGAGTGTGGAATTTTGATATGTAGTAGCCTAATATGTATTCTCTATAATTCCATAGGTTTGAACAAATTTCGATGTGCCATGAGAATGTTATGGTAACTTTCCCAAAACTTCTTGTTTGTGTCCCTTTCATGAGATTGAACTTGTATGGCCTACCATGTGTCCAATTTTTCAGATCTACTTCTAAAATTTGGACCTAAAATACTATGAACTATCTTATTTCCAATGGAACTAGTGGCCCTCAATTTTGAATTTTCTATCTTCAAATATGACAGTTTTACCAAGAACATATGTTTGAGACTAGTTTTAGGACTAGACAATAACCATAATTTCCAAGATGACTCGTTTGAGATTAACGTTAGAACCAGTAAAAAATACTAATTTCCACAACCTATATCCCTAAAAGTATAGGGAACCAAAGCTTAAAATTTTAACCATAGGTACTTTACTATGTATCCTTAGGCTCCCAAAAACTTCATAGCCTTAAAATATTCATAAAACAATTATAGCTAAAATACCAATATGACTCATTTGAAGGAGCTAAACCCAAGGATCGTGTGCTATAAAAACAAATGTTAGGAAACAATCACCCAAATAGCATAAAAATAGAAATATAAGTAACTCCACACCTTTAGAATTAGATAGAAGAATGAATGAAAAACCTCTTCAAGGGGGAAACCTCCTTTTACAATATAACAAATGCACGAGATGATATACTCACTAAAACTAGGTCTCTTTGGTATACATTGGAGTCAAATGGTACAATTAAAATTAAAGGGTCTAGCCGACCAATAAGGACAACACTAATATAAAAATAGAAATGTCATAACTCAATATATAGGGCTTAACAAAGTAATTCAAACTATGATATGCTTCCAAGGGAAATGCATCTATAGTGATTCCAAAAAGTATCAGAGCTACTCTATGGTTTGTCTACACCCATACGACCATCGTGACACAACATCTAAAAACCCAAAAAGAGTATCACACACATATATATAAACAACCTATGTCTAACTAAGGGCTTTATCAACAATACTAGCATAGTAAAAAAAGATAACATCATCTAGTAATGTAACCTAAAATGGCATGTGCTAATCATTAGAGTATGAGCTGGAAGCAATAGTGATGTAGGTAGGGGGGGTATCGGGCCTTCTTGTGACACAACATCTAGAAACCAAAAAATAGTAGCATATATATATAAATAAACTATATCTAACTAATATCTTTATCAATAATACTATCATAATAAAAATAGATAACATCATCAAGCAATGTAACCTAAAATACCCTGTGCTAATCATTAGAGTATGAACTTGAAGCAATAATGATGTAGGTAAGGGGGGTATCGATCCTTCTAATTTGAATCCATCGTCTTCCTTAGCTTCCATATATGTCATCATGCTCCTCTTCCCTCAACGTAGTAGTTTTCCCCTCTTTATTCTCACTATCCTCACTCATAGCTTCCAAACTCCATAATACCTTGACTAGTGCCTCATATTTCTATATGTCTTGTTAAGTTTATGTAAAATATCTCATTTATGCATTCCCTTTTCCTTGTTGGCCTTAGCATTAAAATATTTTTTAAGCCAATATAGCTCTATGTTTTTATATATATATTACCTCCTTATTTCTTGATACCCCCATGTCTGGTATACAACAGATGAGCTCAATTGTTATCTCCTCAACTGTAACTATTATCTTTTCTCTCTAATAAAATTTTCAATTCTTTCAACTTCCTCCTTCACTGGGCCTACAAAATGCTCATGGTAACATTTTTTTATTTCCATGGCTTCCATTTTCACTCTTGTGACCTTGTTCTCCTTCCCTGTTACCATCTATCACCTGCAGGAGTGAGGGAAACCTGGTCTAGTCTTACCCTCTTCCTCTTTAGTCTTTCTTCTTTATTTCCATATCTATTCTCTAGTCCTTCAACCTTCAATGGCCTACCGAATTGAACCAATGGACTGTCATCCAGTTCCAACCAAAGCTTCCCTCCTCAAGTTCAATGGAATTTTTTATGGAGCACCCCCAAATCAACATTATTATTTCAATATAGAACCCATCAGAAGCTATAATTCATCATGTGAGTAGGTAGATTTGAAAATTATGGGAGGATTTTCTAATAGGATGGGGGACTCAAACCATAATTTCCCCACATTTCTTTCCCATCCCTTGTCATGTTTTCAACACTATGATGAAGGTTCATTGTCATTTGTTCTGGAGAACACATGATTACCTATCCCACAAGCTTCCCTGACACCCCTTACATGGAATTAAAGGAATAACTTAATCAAGTGTGTAAGCATATTTCATCATGATATATGTCAAAATCAATATATATATATATAT
>ML796994.1:273040-287313 GCA_009831015.1 Picea engelmannii
AGAGAGAGATTTATTTTTACATATATCATGATCAAATATTCTTACACACTTGATTAAGTTATTCCTTTAATTCCATGTAAGGGGTGTCAGGGACATGCATGTTAACCATTGCGATGTGTTTTGATTGTTGACATGCATAGTGTGTGTGTGTGTGTGTGTGTGTGTGTGTGTGTGTGTGTGTGTGTGTGTGTGTGTGTGTGTCAATTTTGCATGTCAACAATCAAAATACATCGCAACAATGAATATACATGCTAACCATTGTGATGTATTTCGATTGTTGACATGCATACTTGCGATGTATGTTAACCATTGCTAGGTATGGAACCAAAGCTAGAGGCATCAATACCTCCACTAGTAATAATTCCTCTACACACTCAAATAGGTTTCTAGGATCTAAATGAGTCAATAAAATTGTGTATGTAGAATCAATAAGTGGATTAATATGAATTTTATCTGGTGCAATAAGCAGATTTGTGGGTGCATCGATGGGTGGACTAATGGGTACATTGGTTGGTGGAGAAATAGAAATAGTTGGTGGCATAGGTGGAGGGAGAGCATCCTTAGACGTATCATCATCTAAATATGTAGAAGATGAAGAAGATAGATGAACACATCTCACAGCTCATTGCTTTTCATCCTTCCTGTTAGCGATAAAAAAAACCACGGTATTTTTTATGTGTTGGCAAATGTCTACATCTCCAATTTTCCCAATCGGCTTACATAAGCTCCCATTGATCTTGTCGCCAAACATTCCTTTGACACTCTGTTTTTAACCTGCAATACAAAAGACATAAATAAATGTTATTCCTTAATTCAAATCCACATGGCAAACCAATGTCAAGACAGGGCAATACATGAGCCAAATCCGAGGTTGAAGTCGCATAGGAACTTCAAGTTCACATGTCAAATATATAAGCCAACACAGGCCCAGTTCAAGCGCCAAGCTTCCACATTACTCATCGATTACATGAAGGGTATATGAGTATAAATAAAGGTTCTAGATTTCTAAATCTCGATATATATATATGAGATCTTACCTTCTAAGAAAAATAAACGCAAACTGAAACGCAAGTGGTCGTTCACTAGAGATGTGTTATCGACGGTCACAACAAATGGAGGATGATGGTGTTATAGTTGTTCTCAAACATGGAGATATTATTGATGATTCAATGGCAGCCTTTGATGCTTTCAATTTAGCTGAGACAAAGATTGCAGCATGCCATACTGAATCATTTCTTATAAGGAATATGGTGTCGAGAAAATATTTACATCCAAAAAGTTCAACACATAAGAGCCTGCAACTTGTCAAGTCTAGAACGGTTTCATCAACTCCAATTCGCATATCTCTGGAAGAACTTCGAGTTACGACCCTGAGAACACGCTTAGTGTCTGAACAATCTGAGAAGAAAGCTCCTAGAACATTAGTTGTTGTTGATGTTTCCAAACAAAATGAGAATGGCCTCTCTGCTAGCGTTTCCCCCATGGTAGATATACCTAACCCTTATGCCAGATGCTAAGAAATTGTACAAGTTGTCAGGTGCTTGATCTGTGTGGCAGAAGTCCTCAATAGTTTCAACCATGGTGAGAAACCACAATGAAATGTCTCAGGTCCAAGCTATAAATAAAATAACAGGCACCAGACCATCTACGAGAAGGGGATACAAGGAAATATCATTACTATCCATAATCTCCAGGCCAAATCAAGAACATAAATTTCCCAACGATTGTATGTGCTGCAACATTGTTGATGCAAACAATGAATTTGATTTGATCACGAAAGGTTTTCTTTTTTGGCCAAAGCATAGCTTTCACCGGCACAGGAAGTGTATTTATAACCAGTTAGCCGTTGAAAAGCAGAGCGTTCAACGACTAACTAGCAAATTTCAAGATGGAATAGACGGTGAAACTGCAGAGAAGGAATTTGAAGATTTGGAGCTCAAACAGAGTGATTTTTGGGTGATTTAAAGATAAGGTGGCATCAAAGAATTAATCACCAATTATGAAATATTTGGTTTCAAGGTTTTATGGAGATATAGGAGGTAGAAGCTCGTATGGTTATCTAAGACTTTACACACAACTGTTGAAAGCTTTTAGTTTTAAAGACATGTGTCATCACATCAAAGACACATCAGAGGCACATCAATGATAAAGAGCAGATTCAAAGAACTTTGAAGACAGTTCGATTCATAGGAACTAGATATTTAGTTATCCTATTGTATTTAGTTTTGTTTTTTGTTTTCTATATTCAGAAATCCAGATCCAGTTTTCCAGGATCCGAGACTTGTTGTAAAGGCTATAAATGCCTATCTTTTTCACATACCAAGGGTTCGATTTTGGATACAGAAAATACTATATTGTAAATAAACTTTTCCATATGATAATACAAATCACAGTTTTCTCTCTCTATTAATGCCAAATTCTCATCTTTCCTTATGTACTCTTATTCAAGTTGTTTTAGCTGCAAAATGATTGTCATCTCATTGGTTAGCTCATAACTTGATTAATAGTTTCTTATCATTGTTTATTAAACACTACATTTGTATTTGGTTTCTAATCATTGTTTTCTCACCCACTTAAAAGCTATCATCTGATTATTGATCCTTGAGAGCACTGGTTCATTTGATTCTCATTTTTTACTGTTTGAATACCATATTGTAATTGAGTTATCCCATTGATCCACACATACAAAATACAAAAACAAGTTTACCTTAAGTTACCAAACATCTTTGACCCACAACCTCAAAGAGTTTCTTGGAGTGATAACAAATTGGCATCATTGTCGGGGAACAGAAGAATGAAGTTGAAGATAACTTCCCTGGGAGATGACATAGATCCAGCTTTGATGATAGACAAAGTCTGGACATTTTCTTGGTTGTAATCATCTATCTGGCAACTCCATGAAGGACAAATTCAGTGGTGACTCCACAATATTCAAATGTCAAAGGCGTTTGCAGCTATTTTGGCTCGAAGGTTTGCACCTCTTGACTTCTCAACAGTTCCTGGTTTCCCACATCCAGTTCCTTCTATAGATATTTGGGGAGATCATCTTCCAAGATTTGCAGAAAAGAAAGAAGACAATCCTTCAGATCATCTCATCAGATTTCATCAATGCATGGTTCAGTTAAATATTCATGATGAATATGTGCTTATGAAGATGTTTATGTATTCGTTGGAAGGTGATGCTCATGAATGGTATAGATCTTTACCTTTTTCTAGTATATCTTCTTTAAAAAAAAATTATAAAACATTTTATCATCAATGCAAAAGGTTTTTCTCTCGGGAATTTCTTCTTGAACATTGTTGTGAAGAATGTATGTTATATGATAAAGATGAAATTTTTTTTGCTTCATCATCTTCTCATTATTGTACATCTGAAAAGTTCATTATTCCAATTACAAACCATACGGATCAACTGCCTATTATTCAAATAGAACTTACAACCAATGTAGGCAACCATCAAATTTCAGATTTACAGATCAAGGGAAATCACGGTAGATATGGGGACAAAGATGATGATCAGATTTTTAAGTTAGTGTGTGACATTTATAGATCTGAAACAAAGGCTAAGTTACCTACATTCAACACTAAGATCAGTGAGAGCAGCCAGCATCCCCAGCAGAATTTCATCTTTCAGTTGGAACAACAACATAAAGAGGTATTTCTTTGTGGATTTGATGACCCTATTGCTGATTATTTGGAATCTATGAGCAGCATATGTGTTAAAGTATTTTTTTCAAATGAAAGTTGGCTTTATCATCTGTTCCAACCACTTTTTTGTTGGCTATACATTCCATTATTTTTCGGGTCAAGACCAAGAATAGGTTCAGTAAACCAGTTTCTGATATGGCTTCATTGGAAGGATGACTTCACTTGATCAGTTTGCCTCTACTGATTAGAAGTAGGAGTAGAAAAGAATAATCACTTCTACGAGCAAGTATACTTTTCAGTTATTGGTTGTTGAATAAGCAAAGTAGGTTACAGGTTTGCAGAGATCAGTTGTGCAGGCCAGATGACTCCATGCCCAATTCTTAAGGAGACTGGAACTACTAGTTTCTTGGAAACCTCGCAAGGAGGTCTCCATCCCAGTTGGAGCCAGATGTTAGCGATCAAAAATACCCTGGTATTTTTTATGTGTTTGCAAATGTCTACATCTCCAATTTTCCCAATCGGCTTACATAAGCTCCCATTGATCTTGTCGCCAAAGATTCCTTTGTCACTCTGTTTTTAACCTGCAATACAAAAGACATAAATAAATGTTATTCCTTAAGTCAAAGCCACATGGAAAACCAATGTCAAGACAGGGAAATACACGATCCAAATCCGAGGTTGAGGTCGCATAGGAACTTCAAGTTCACATGTCAAATATATAAGCCAACACAGGCCCAGTTCAAGCACCAAGCTTCCACATTACTCATCGATTACATGAAGGGTATATGAGTATAAATAAAGGTTCTAGATTTATAAATCCCGATATATATATGAGATCTTACCTTCTAAGAAAAATAAACGCAGACTGAAACACAAGTGGTCGTTCACTAGAGCTGCGTTGTCGACGGTCACAGCAAATGGAGGATGATGGTGTTATAGTTGTTCTCAAACATGGAGATATTATTGATGATTCAATGGGAGCATTTGATGCTTTCAATTTAGCTGAGACAAAGATTGTGGCATGCCATACTGAATCATTTCCTATAAGGAATATGGTGTCGAGAAAAGATGTACATCCAAAAAGTTCAACACATAGGAGCCTGCAACTTGTCAAGTCTGGCACGGTTTCATCAACTCCAGTTTGCATATCTCTGGAAGAACTTCGAGTTACAACCCTGAGAACACGCTTAGTGTCTGAACAATCTGAGAAGAAAGCTCCTAGAACATTAGTTGTTGTTGATGTTTCCAAACAAAATGAGGATGGCCTCTCTGCTAGCATTTCCCCCATGGTAGATATACCTAACCCTTATGCCAGATGCTAAGCAATTGTACAAGTTTCCAGGTTCCTGATCTGTGTGGTAAAAGTCCTCAACAGTTTCAACCACGGTGAGAAACCACAATGAAATGTCTCAGGTCCAAGCTATAAATCAAATAATAGGCACCAGGCCATCTGCAAGAAGGGGCTACAAGGAAATATCGTTACTATCCATAATCACCAGGCCAAGTCAAGAACATAAATTTCCCAACAATTGTATGTGTTGCAGCATCGTTGATGCAAACAATGAATTTGATTTAATCACGAAAGGTTTTCTTTTTTGGCCAAAGCATAGCTTTCACCGGCACAGGAAGCGTATTTATAACCAGTTAGTCGTTGAAAAGTAGAGCTTTCAATGACTAACTAGCAAATTTCAAGACAAAATAGCGGGTGAAACCGCAGAGAAGGAATTTGAAGATTTGGAGCTCAAACAGAGCGATTTTTGGGTGATTTAAAGATAAAGTGGCATCAAAGAATTAATCACCAATTATGAAATATTTTGTTTCAAGGTTTTATGGAGATATAGGAGGTAGAATCTCGTATGGTTATCTAAGACTTTACACACAGCTGTTGAAAGCTTTTAGTTTTGAAGACATGTGTCATCACATCAAAGACACATCAGAGGCACATCAATGATAAAGAGAAGATGTCAAAGAACTTTGAAGACAATTTCATTCAAAGGAACTAGATCTTTAGTTATCCTATTATATTTAGTTTTGTTTTCTATTTTCTATATTTAGAAATCCAAATCCAGTGTTCCAGGATCTGAGACTTGTTGTAAAGGCTATAAATGACTATCTTTTTCACATACCAAGGGTTCGATTTTGGATACATAAAATACTATATTGTAAACAAACTTTTCCATATGATAATACAAATCACAGTTTTCTCTCTCTATTAATGTCAGATTCTCATCTTTCCTTATGTACTCTTATTCAAGTTGTTTTAGCTGCAGAATGACTATCATCTCATTGGTTAGATCATAACTTGACTAATAGTTTATTATCATTGTTTATTAAACCCTACATTTGTATTTGGTTTATAAGCATTGTTTTCTCACCCACTTAAAAGCTATCATATGATTATTGATCCTTGAAAGCATTGGTTCATTTGATTCTCATTTTGACTGTCTTAATACCATACTATAATTGAGTTATCCCATTGATCCACACATACAAAATACAAAAACAAGTTTACCTTAAGTTACCAAGCATCTTTGACCCACAACCTCAAAGAGTTTATTGGAGTGATAACACTTCCCTCTTTAGACTCACATAGATACTCATAACCTCAGGATCCCCCAAGATCATTCTAGGTCAAGCTAGTTAGATTCGAATAATCATCAAGTGATTCGAAATGAATCATTATATAATTTGTCATCTATTTTGGTACTTTTTGGGTGGAAAAATCAAAGCTAGTGGCTGGCAAGGCCAATTTTAGGGTGAGTCCTGCGTTGGTGATTTAGGCTCCATAAAATTTTACAGCTTGTTTGAGGCATCAAATAATATTTTGCAACGTCAAAGTCTTATGAACAAAGTTCTAGCCTCTCTAAAATATTTTATACATCGAGAGATTTCCAATAGTGCAAAGATCACCTCAATCGAAGTTCATACGAGGAAGTTATGCTTCCTGCAAGTTGGCTTATCTTGTTGACCACCATGATACCAAGTGGATGCCATGTTAGCTTCCATTACTCACACATGTGGATTTTAAATAAGAATATAATGGGTCGAAAACCCTAACCCTAACCCTAGATGGCCATTAGGACATTGTTAAATATTGGGTCACTGGGATAGAAAGGGGTTCCATTCTTGGTTGTATTTTTTATTGTTCCATAGTAGAGCAAATCATTGAGGAGAAGGACATTGAAGTAGAACATAGGAGTAGAAGATCTTGCAGTAGGCATACAAGCCACAATGTCCATGACAAGTCCATAGTGAGTGCTCTTTCTTTGTATTTATATTTCATAGCTAAGAAGAAAAGAGCAAGGCATAGACCTCACCTTCTAGCTGGATTTTTCCAGTATTGGGATTTCATGGGGTACATATTTTGTTCATTGTGTGGATGATGTGCCATTTGCTTGGCTTCTTTCATTTCAATTTTAGTTTATTTCGGTATTTTGTATGCTAAGCTAGTAAAACTTAATTTGAATCTAAAGTAAAACAATGCATAATAAGAGATTGTAGAATATTGCAAGATGTATTGGGATGAACTGTTCCAATGGAATATCCATTGCAGTAATGGGAATATGTTTGTAAGGCCTACTTAGGCATCCACACCCCATTGATTGGTCCAAGTTGTAAAGCCTAGTTATTGGCAGAATGTATTCCCAAGTTTTTTGTAAGCCCTGTTATTCATGCATGTTTGTTATAGCATAGTAGAACATGACCATGAATTCAAGTGAAGTGAATACCTCTCATGTATAGAGATGATGTGATATCAAGTTGTGAAATAAACCACTATGGCAAGTACGAGGGTGGGAAGGTGTCATACACTAATTGGATTATAATATTTTTTGATTAAGGGGGGAAGAGTATATTAATCTTAGAGTTTTTCGGACTAAGTTATGAGCAAGGGGGGGGGTAACACGTTGATGAGTCATGTAGGTGAAAATATTTCTTAGAGAAATGATGGGTACAATGGTTGGCAACCCATGTATCTCAATATATGGTTTTATTTTTATATGGACATCAACTATTTGTTTTTGCAAGTACAAAAGGAAGGAGCATAAAGTTCAAGGATGAAGACCATGATGAAGAAAGCCCAAATAAAGTTGTAGTTTTGAGACCAAGCAAATAAAATCCACCTGTGACGAAGGGTGAAGAGAAGAACCATAAGAGAAGCTTCAATAAAAAATTGGGAAGAGATTATCGATAATGTTGTTGATATTTTGACTAAGTCCTTTGGACAGACTAGATTTGTACTTTGTAGAGATATGTTAGGAATTGTATGCTTTTGTCAATTAAGGGGAGTATTAGAGTTAATAGAGAAATAAATATGTCTACAATATAGATATAATTGCAATGCGGAAAAACATGGCTATAGTTGTAAGGATTAAAATAAGGCTGATATTGATAATATTAGTAGTTGCATGAAGACAAGATTAAAAGTGAGCCCTTGATCTATTATCAATATCAATGGACACAATCCACTCATGAATGTAATAAATAATTATTATGTATTAATGTAGATATCATATTATAGTTTTAGTATTTGAAATAGTGCCTCAGACACTCTTCTTATTTTTTGGTTTCAAGTTCCAATATATTTTTTTGTAAGCTAGATCTTTCTACATTAATATTGTACAAAAAAAATTATAGTCAATGCTCTTTGTGGCCTGTCATAATGGAAACTAGGCCATAGAGAGCCACAAAATATCAACCATGTTCTTTATGATTTAACCGAACTGTATTGATCTAGTATGGAAATGTTTTGAGTTCCAAGTAAAGTATAAAAAATCCAAAAAAACATAAAATCTAACAATTGAATAACACTAGAAATCGTAGAAAATGACTATGGCTTAAATCCATTGAAAGTTGTAAACAAAGTAAACTTATCCTCTGAGGCCTGGAAAAGTGGGTGATCGGTGCTCCTTGGCATGCTTGTCACCATCTGGAACTGGGTCGTCTTCTATGATTATGGGGTTGGAGGAGGTTCTTTATGATCAAGGGGTCCCCCCTTCCCTCTCCTGAGTTTTCCTTGTCATCGGGCTGCAATTTGAATACCTCAATTATGACCCCAAATACCACCCTGAACATTGCTTCAAACTTAGCTTCGAAGAGCGCAAGTTTGGTTAGGATTTCCTAATTCTAGGCTCCTTTCTCCTCCATAACTTGAACTATAAAGGCTTTGGTAAGCCAATACAACTCTATCGATCGAAAAATTTTAATGTCTCTAGTTATGGAATAACCAAGTCAAAAATCCAATCAGTATAGTTGTTTTCAATCTGCTGCCCATAGATCTATTTTCTTCTTTGTTTTACCATGTTTTCCATTTCTTCCACTTCCTCTTTAATCTTTGGTGTGAATTTTTCTTCAAATATTTGTTCAGCTTGATTGGTTGCCTTCTACACTCGCATCATGTATTGGGATGGAGAGTTAAGACTAGGGGGTCAGGAAGTGGATCTTTTTATTCCTTGAGTAATCCTCTTACTCGACTCCAGGCATTCCTCCACAAATATTTCACCATGATGAATAGAGAAACATTGGTAGAGGGGACAAGATGATACAAGGGTTTGAAGGAGATAGGAGTGACTCATCCTCGTTTTTCCCCCACCTTCCTATTTCAAGGAAATAGGAAGAAAATACCTCCCTCACTGGAGATGAGACTCACCAGACAAAGACATGGACCAAGCAAAGTAACCGAACCAGAATCAGAGTAATGATAACAACACATGTTGTTGGACTTACAAGCCAATCCTCGTGGTGAAGAGGAGGACCAGGACTTGAGAATTTCAAGGTTTGTCCTTATCTTTTCCTGGCCTCGACACCATGTATCCCAACGCTACACACCTAAATAAGAGGGTTACCTCCACCTACGACTATAATGGTTGAAATTATCATTATTTCCATGTTATCACTACACTAACCTCCCATCGGACATGGCGTCATGTCCATGAAACTCCTCATCCTCACCTTGTCTTAGCTCGTTTGAATATGACCTCCATTAGTTGCTAGGATTAATTTCGCTTTCCACACATTGCCATCCTCCTCCATTGCATGACCTCCAACCACCACCTCACATTCATATACCAACGCATCCTAGTTTCAAGTTCCAATATTAATATCGAAAAGTTTAGATATTTTTTATGTTCATGTCATTAATAGAAGTACAAACATAAGAATAACAAGACTATAATGAATATAATCATGCTCATGTTTTGTTTTTATTACTTTGGTTGAAGAAATTTTTTTAACAACTTGCTTTTTAATTAAACAAATATGTTATAAAAAAAAAAAAACATTGCTCCCAACTCTATACTTCAAAGTAATTTAGACAAAAGCATTTTAATTAAACAAATATGTTTAAGAAAAAACATGGTTACTAACTCCATACTTCGAAGTAAATTTAGACAAAACATCCAAGATTGAATAGTTTTCTATATATAATTTGTAAGTCTCCTTAATTGTGTGTCGATGGGTATGGTTCGTTCTGATCAGAAAAACCATGTTTATATATTTACAGTTTATTGGAGTCAAATATATTTGGAACTGAAAGCTAAAGAAGGTGAGGAAACATTTTTTTCCACGTTAGACTTCATGAGAAAACCTCTTAAATACGACTAAATAAGATTATACAATTAATGAGTCATAAGCCATGTATCATATCAAAACTTCACATATTTGGTTCATAAGGCACATATCTCCTCATTTGTGAAAAAAAAATGTTGACAATAAAATTCCTTCCTCGTAATATGGTGATTTCAAAAGTACATATGCACTTGATCGTTTTTCGTGATGTTGATGCGAGTTTTAACCATTTTCAAAGGTATTGCTTCATATATCATATAGAACCAAGTTAGATTGTATTTTATATATAATAAATTACAAAAATTTGTAAAGGTTTGAATCTATATTTTTGTCAATATGGTTATTTGGGAAATAATAAAATTAATCTATTTGAGAATTGAAAATATCATTATCTTTTAGTTATTTCCCAAACAAAAAAAAACATATATAACTTTGTCCTTGATTATTAATCATGATATTTTATTTATTAATGTTTATCTAGTCTCGACTTGTAAATAAAATAAAACATATATAACTTTGTCCTTGATTATTAATCATGATATTTTATTTATTAATGTTTATCTAGTCTCGACTTGTAAATGATTCCTTAGGTCATTAATATATGCCTGGAAGCATTGGGAGAAATTCGAAAACATAAAGTTTGCGGTTAGATTTCTCCTATGGTCTTCGAATTATGAAAAATTTATATTTGTGGCTCAAAGCTAGGGTTTCTGACATTTCTCTTATAAGTGGATCTATCCAGGCGAGGGGGAATTATGGAGGTCAAGGAAGTGAATTTTGAGGATCACAGCCTCATCTCAAGACAGATATTTCGAACATATCAAGAGTTTATCAACCTTTGGCCAACCAAGCAAGCTTAGTTACCACGACACTCGATATCCACTCCTCAAACACGTGGTGAAACCCAGGACACAAATTATGGCGAGAAGGACGTCGACATTAACTCCATGAAAGGTGGTGAAGATCTTCAATGTGGGGAAAATCTATGGAATGTGTATTTTCATCATCAGTGTTCCCAAACTTTTGGGGTCTTCAAGGATGGTAAAGTTGTTCTTGGAACAATTTCAAACTCTCTGGCCAAGTTTCCATTTGGTAAGAAAGTTGGCCATGAGGCGAGTGAAAATAGTGACTTGAAGAAGAAATCCATAAATAACTATGGCTCATGAATGAAGAAACGTTGCATCAGGTCTAAGAGGGAAAAGGTGAGAATGGTAGTGGGCAAAGACATCAAGGTGGAGGAAGTCTCAGGTTTCTTTGGTAGAGTCGAGGTTGGTCGTTTTAGTGGAAATATGGTGGACGTTTTAGTGGAAAGATGGTGGGCCCTACCTCTTTACGGGCCTGGTTAGAGGAAAGTTGGGTACCTCTCCATGGATACCTACTGAGGTTCCATGTTATGACCAGGAGGTAGCTTTGTTTTACTTTCCAAAGGAAAGAGGACCTGGAATCCATTTGTAGTCGCAATTGGAGTTGGGGGATTTTGGGCCTGGTTCTTAAGGAATGGGGGTAACATTTTGATCCCTGGAGGGACACTGTCACAACACAACAAGTATGGGAAATTTTACCAAGTCTTCCCCTATTTTTTTGGCAAAAGGAGATATTTGAGTTTATTGGTGATAAAATTGGAAAATTCATCAGACCCGAGGAAGATTGGAATTCCAAGCCAAATCATCTGTAGGTCGGGTTGTTGGTTAAAGTCAATCTCAAGGATGGTCTTTTGGATGAAACTGAGTTTGTTTCTAGAAGCTTCTAATGTGTGCGAAAAATAGACTTCTGGAGATTACCTTTCAAATGTTATGGCTATCATGAGGTGGGTCACACGCAGTCAAATTATAACAAGGGCTCAAGGCAATCTCCTTCTTTTAAAAAATTCTATAAGGCTAAGGATGTTCAAAAAGATTCGATGGAGAGAATCCAAAGTCGGGAGGAGAAATGTCCTATGAAGGGAGAATCCTTGGTCTAGACATCAAGAAATGGGGCAAAGTAACAACCACTGTTCACGAAGGTTCTCGACAAGATAACAAAAGATTCTCCTAGTAAATTTTCCCTCTCTCTCGCTCTTTCTCACTCAGGTAAGGAAAGGGTTCTTTGAATGTCTCCCAGCCTTTGATGGTACGTCCTTGGATATGTCCTAAATTCAACTCAAATCTCTTTTATCTTCTCCCCTTCCCATCCTTTTCATTGGTCCTTGTTACACATATCCAATCATCATTAAACCTCAATTAGAGATCTCTCCATTGGGATGCTCTTTGTCTGTACCTAAGAAAGTTTCTGGTCAAACGAAGTGGCCATTGTAACTTCCCTCCCTCGTCCCTCCAATGCTTTCTCTCCTTTGGTATTAAAGGATTGTGTCGTTAAGCCTTCTGTTAAGTCAGATTATGATATGTGTTTACGTCATAAGATTAAGGATGTTGTAGCCATCGAAGGTGGACTAGCTCTAAAGAAGTTGTCAAGGGTACAATTTGGAAGGAAGCCGCATCTTTCTTTGGCACAATTGAAAGAAAAAAAGGATATAAAAAGTCACAAGCAAACCACCATTGTTTGGGCCCTTGGAGCGGGGAAATCCCATACCAAAGGATCCCAATGATTTGCCTCTCATTTAACTCAAGTGAGGTTGGGGGTGTCCCTTAAGCCGCTAGCCCTCAAAAGACTCATCAGAGTCTTTGCTCCGAATATCATCTTGATTCAGAAAACTAAGTGATTGGGATCCAAGGAAGTTGAGTTTTTTTCGCCTTGGCTTAAGGATTGGTCCTATATTTCTTTAGACATGGGCAGACTATCAGGGGGTCTCTTAATAGCTTTGAGCCCTCAATTAAAAGCTACTTCTTCTTCCTCCTTCAAAAAGGGTTTACAAGTGTTATCGATAAAAACCCTCCCACGGACATGAAAGTTCTCCCTTAAATCCACCCTTGATCTGAGACAAACAATTGATATATAATATTATTTTCCTAGATCTAATCAGACTCTTTTCTTTCTACAATAAACGGGGGAGAGGAATACCTTTTTAACCGACAATTGTCCTTACGTGTTCGATTGATGCAACTCTCGATATCCCTCTTTGATTCATGCGATCTGCTTCCTGCACACAAGCGACAAATGAATACCAATCTACGAATCCTTCTAAGTGTTAAAGAAACTTGAAACTAATCAAATCTACCTTATTCAATAATGAACCATTAATCATGCAATCAGGTAGACAACCATTGAAAGGGGAAATAACATTGACCTATATTGATCAAATGGAAAAACATACATCAAGCTAGAATGCTTTGGTCCTGGAGTTGCAATCCTCTTTGATCCTTGCCTTAGCTCCTCCTTGGTTGTCACTCTCTTAAATTTCAGTAGCATAATATTGCTCATAAATCTTCACCCCCTTCTTCCCTTGAACAATTCTCTCTATATAGGTTAGTGGAAGAGGTCTAGGGTGAGATTTTAGGTTTCTCAACTCATTGAAGAAACCGAAGTGTGACTTGAGTTCCTGAGGTTGATTGATGAGATAACAACTCATCATGATGCTAATTTCCTCGAGTTTGTCGAAAACAAAGGTTACAAGGGTGGTCATGAGCTACCATTTCTGCAACTAGTGATCGATCATGGGTTGTCTTTGAGTTCAGCCACGACTAGTTGCACTTTGTCAAGTAGTTCAGCCATAACCATATTTGAATTAGTCAAAATTCAATGGAAAAATGTGGATCGGTTGGATATTTTTGATAGGTCCTCCATGTGCCCCTAGGGTGGAAAATATAGCGTCAATAGAGGAATAGATGGTCAAAACAAATTAAAAGCATTTATGGACCTCAAGTGGTGCAGGGAGAGAGTTGAAGATCAAGGAAACAATGAGTACCTACAACTAGACATCAACTGAACATACATAGATCATCCCCGAGGTAGGCATACCCATGCTTAGAATAGAAACAAAGCATGGTCGTTGTTGATCAAAAAATGGTCACCTCTATTTTCCCACTCTTGGAATAATAATAAAAATTGACATCAAAAAAATAAAAATTTTGAACTATTATAAGTTCATTGCATAGACCTCAATCTCAAATTTGTCACACATTTCT
>ML796994.1:287814-300304 GCA_009831015.1 Picea engelmannii
AATGTCATCCTACCTCACCCCCCTCACTTCGCCACCCTCACATTTCCCCTCCCCCTACACTACTCCCACCTAAATCCTTTCTTGTCCCACCTTCCCAATATGTAACTTATATTTTAATATAACTCTATGAACTACCGGCCAATGAAATCATTCCAAATGGCATCCAAGTATTTGTGACACATGGTTGCAAATGAAACCCAGACATGTGGCAACCAATCGAGTGGTGGCATGTGGCAGATCACGGTAACCTATCACACAGTGACACATGGTGATGATGTGGAATGTTGAATTGTTGCTTATTCATGTTGACTCACGGCTGACTCGATGATGACTAGGCACCTGTTGGAGGATGACTCAGCAATTAAAATATTTAATTATTTCATTAATTTTCTAAGGGGTCGAATCACTAAGTCTCCATAGCCTACATATGTTTCACAACAATTCTTTGTTAAAGATTTCATTATATACAATAAAATCTCAAAAACTCTAATGCATGTGGGATATTTATTTTGAGAACAAGTCGAAATTTTAATGGAGAAGGACGAATTGAAATCAAGGGCCCAGATTGTCCCATGAAATTTAATCAACAATTTTTTAGCCTTAATGTTCCAGAGGCCATATCTTGAGATCTGAGAGTCATATTTGAGCAAATTTTACCTCGTTGGAAATTTGATTTGACAACGAAGATGATGGATTAGTTTTAAGGACTGAAATTTGCCATATTTTTTTTATGAAATTGAAAGAAATGTCAGATTTTTTTAATGGTGTGTTGATAAATCTACTTGGTACCTCGACTTTACGAACTCATATCTTGAGATCCAGAAATTGAAATCTCGCCCAAGAGGAATCGTTGTAAATATGAGATGATTAATATTACATATTAATTGGTTTCGATGGCTGAAAAGTTAAATATCTTACCCATAAAATTAAAATACAAACCTCTCTTTTAAAAGGTAGTAAATTAATTTTTTTGAAAAATAAAAGTTTATTTAAAAAATTTCATTAAATATGAAAAGGCCCACTACAAGATGTGGATGTCAATGATACAAATTCGTTAATGACACTTTATTGAGGAATTAATTAAAGTGATTTTTACAAGAAATTTTTTTTCCTAACTACTCATGAAGTTAGAAGAGTCGGTTTTAAAAAGCAAGAAAGGGCTTCATCAAAGAGTTAGAGAAGATTGCAATATCAGAGCAAGAGATCAGAATAAAAGGGTCCACCCATCAAAATGAAACCAAGCTTATGATAAAGAAAACATATATCTCCATATTCTCCATTCTTATTTTTCTTCTACACCACTTTCTCAGGGATTTTTGTTCATATTTTTGAACTGAACATAAGGCTGAGTTCTTGAGTTTTTCTCCTGTAATCTTCCAAGACTTTTCTTATATGATCATGGAATATTTACAGACATGTATGTGACTGCTAAATATTTTGTGTATTGTTGAATATCTTTCGTGAATAAAACTCCATGGAGAACTATTTTTGGGCATTGCTCTAATGATTTCTCATATCTTGGAATTTATGAGTGTGAGATTTTTGGAGTTTGCCTAACAAATTATTTTCAGTATTAAATGCATAACTCTTTTAAAGTTATTTGATATCATCAAAACTATTCTCTCCTTTTTCTTGTGAGAAGATATGGATACATCCTCTATTTGTATGTGATTTAGAGGGTTGTATATTATATGGTGTTGAGTATGTATATATTCTGATATTGAAGCCTTTCTTCAATATTTTAATTGTTAAGAAGTTATTCGTTGCACATAAAGATTAGATCTGGTTATCAAGAACTAGTCCATACACAAATCAAAGAAATAAAGATTTGGGGTTTGTTGTTTAGAATTCTCCCTAATCCAAGACATTCAAGATATATCTTTTAGCCAAAGAGGAGTACCACCTCTATAAAAACACAAGGGGATTCATATCCTTGTGAGGTTGTTGTTTCGATCTTAACCGATTCAAACATAAACATTTTTGGTGACTCAACTAGGGAACCATTTATTTTCAAGATATATGAGGCTTTATTTCATATTTGACTGAGGAACTAGAGTCTCCATGGTTCAGAGTTTCAAAAAGAAGATTCAAGAAAACTGGTGTTTGTTCTAGATGCAAGGGATTTATAAAAAGATTATTCATAAATTTTTGGATGGCCTCAAAAAGAGTCAAGAACAATCAAAGAATGGAGAGAATGAACTCCCTGGCGATTCCATTGAAAGAACTCTTACAAGCCCTGGCAATTCCATTAGAAAGATTCAAGAATCTCAAGAACATATATATTATGACTCCTTTGAAGAATTTTGTCCATGTTGTGATGTTCCTTTTCCTTCCCCAACAAGCCCATCATTGGCTTTGAAAGATGCAGCAAAAGGAACAAGTGCCCAAATAAAGAGGTGACTACATATAGGCCCTTTAAATCTACAAGAAGTAGATTTTCAGATGCCTAATATTCCTATGGAAAAATTTCCTACATTCTTTAGGAATACTTCAAAGGATGCAAAGCAACACTTGTTTAGATTTAAACGTACATGTGATGTTTTCAATCTCACTGAAGGCAATGTTACATGTCAATTGTTTTTACAAACTCTGTGTTTGATTGCTCTTGAATGGTTCCATTCGTTGTTGCCCATGACCATTACTTGTTGGGACGCGTTAGAAATTTTTTTTGCAGAAAAGTTTGTCCAGCCACCCTCTCCCATATGGACGCAAGACAGTGAATATTTCAGCCTTTCATATACTCCATATGAATATCTTTTAAGCAACAAATTTGAGAATGAAATCGAGGAGCCTCCACACAATGCAAAAGAAGATTTTATCCTTGCAACAGATGATGAAAAGTCACAAGAGCATTGGCAACAAGAACAATTGGTGGAAGAAATGAATCTTGAGAACAATGATGAGCAAGATTTCCATTAAATGAACGAAGAATCTTTTCAATACATTGTAATCAAGAATCTTGGATGTGGTCAGTAATGGGGAGAAAGATGAAAATATTCTTAGATTGGAAACAACAACAACATTCTTGAGCAACCAAGAATTGATTTCATTAAAACATAGTTTCAAAGCATTTTGTGTCAAGCAATGCCATCAGATTCTCAACATATCTGGTTAAGTTTTTCTCCAACGAACATTGAGAGTGCCCCTGACTCATTGGTACTAGCCCCAATATGTTCCACAGTTCTGGAGTTCATTCCACATATCAGATGGATGCTTGAATGGCTCCATTGGAAATCTACCTATACATAAAATTGTCCCTTTCTTTCAAGTAAGATAGGGTAGCTAGATCTTGTTTGTACATAGTTTGTTTATTCCAGTCAAGTTTTGCATAATAAAGCAGTTGTTAAGTGGAGGCAATATTTGAAGATAACTCCATGGAGGAAGAATTACAAGAATCCATTTCAAATATGACTCCATAGCCCAATGGAGAAGGTAGTTAGTTTTCAGATTCGGGTGTTCTCAGCAACCCACAGGGGGGTCATTGTCAGACCCAATTGTTGACAAAAGATTGGTCACCTCTATTTTCCTGCTCCTAGAATAATAATAAAAATTGATATCAGAAAAAGAAAAATTTTGAACCATTATAAGTTCATTACGTAGCCCTCGGTCTCATCTTTGTCACGCATTTTTCGGATTCAAAATCTGAGTTCATATGCTCAAGATATCCAGGCTTTTGTTTAACTGACAAAAAAATGCTTCCTCAATATGCAACAGAGCTAATTTTTCTTGGAACCATGATAATTTTTGGAGCCACGTCCAATTCTTGGAACCATGCTTTCTCTTGGAATACATCCATGCATCTCTTGAAATATATCTATTCCACAGAAAAAATTTATTTTTCCTTACCATTCCTTTCTTGTTCTTCTCATGTTCCTTTCTTACTCCCCATTCTTCCAACACTTATATTTTCCCACCCCTATTCCTCTCCTCCTTATCTCTCCACTCTCCTCTCCCTTTACTTCTCTTCCTATTCCATACTTTGAAATTTTTATTTCTTCCTCCCTCCATCAGATGGATGGACTTGCACTCCTCCTTGCTCCCTTATCCCTCCATCTCTTCGTTCATCTTCTCCCTCCGCCACACTCATTTATCCACCCCCCCTTGCCCACTTTACCCTCNTTTCCCCTCCCCCTACACTACTCCCACCTATATCCTTTCTTGTCCTACCTTCCCAATATGTAACTTATATTTTAAATTAACTCTAAGAACTACCAGCCAATGAAATCATTCCAAATGGCATACAAGTATTTTTGACACATGGAAACTAACTATTGATGACACATGGCAGCAAATGAAACCATGACATGTGGCAACCAATCGGGTGGTGACATGCGGTAGCTTGTGGTAACCTATCACAAAACAAAGCATGGTGACGATGTGGACTGTTGACTCATTGTTGACTCATGCTAACTCATGGCTGACTGGATGATGATTGGGTGCTTGTTGGAGGATGATTGGACAATTAAAAAATTTCATTATTTCATTAATTTACTAAGGGGTCGAATCACTAAGTCTCCATAGCCTCCATATGTTTCACACCAAGTATTTGCTAAAGATTTCATTATATACATTAAACTCTCAAAAACTCCCATGCATGTGGGATATTTATTTTGAGAACAAATTGAAATTTTAATGGAGAAGGATGAATTGAAATCAAGGGCCGAGATTGTCCCATGAAATTTAATCAACGACCATTGAGCCTTGATGTTTCAGAGGCCATATCTTGAGATCTCGTAGTCGGATTTGGGAAAAATTTACCTCGTTGGAAAGGTAATTTGACGAGGAAGATGACAGAATAGGTTTCAAGGGTTGAAATTGACCATATTTTTCTTAGAAATTGAAAGAACAATCAACTATATTTTTATGGTGTGCTAATAAATCTGCTTGGTACATCGACTTCACATGTTCATATCTTGAGATCCAAAAATCAAAATCTCGCCCAGGAGGACTTGTTGGAAATATGAGATGATTAAAAGTACATCTAAATTGGTTTTGATGGCTAAAAAGTTAAATATTTTTCCCAGAAAATTAAAATAGAGTCCTCTCTTTTAAAAGACAGTAAATTAAAATTTTTGAAAAATAAAAGTTTATTTAAAAAAAATTATTAAATACGAAAAGTCCCACTACAAGATGTGGATGTAAATGATGCAAATTCATTAATTATACTTTATTAATGAATTAATTAAAGTGAATTTTCCAAGAAATAAAAATCCCTAACTACTCAAGAAGTTAGAAGAGTCGGTTTCAAAAAGCAAGAAATGACTTCATCAAAGAGTTAGAGAAGGTTGCATTATCAGAACAGGAGATCATAATAGAAGGGTCCAGACATCAAAATTCATCCATGCTTCTAATCAACAAACAAAGATCTCCATATTCTCCATTCTTCTTTTTCTTCTACACCACTTTCTCAAGGTGTTTTTTTCATATTTTTGAACTGAACATAAGGCTAAGTTCTTGAGTGTTTCTCTTGTAATCTTCCAAGAATTTTCTTATATGGTCATGGAGTATTTATAGACATGTATGTGACTGCTAAATAGATTTTGTGTATTGTTGAATATCATTCATGAATAAAACTCCACATAGAACTATTGTGGGGCATTGCTCTAATGATTTCTCAGATCTTGGGATTTTTGAGTGTGAGATTTTTGGAGTTTTCCTATCAAATTCTTTTCAGTATTAAATGCATAACTCTTTTAAAGTTCTTTGAGATGATCGAAACTATTCTCTCTTTTTTCTTGTGAGAAGATATGGATACATCCTCTATTTGTATGTGATTTAGAGGGTTGTATATATGGTGTCGAGTATGTGTAGATTCTGATATTGAAGCCTTCCTTCAATCTTTTAATTGTTAAGAAGATATTTGTTGCACATAAATATTAGATCTAATTATCAAGAACCATTCCATGCACAAATCAAAGAAACAAAAATATGGGGTTTGTTTTCTATCATTCTCCCTAATCCAAGATATTCAAGATATATCTTCTAGCCAAAGAGGAGTACCACCTCTATAAAAAAGCAGGGGGATTGATATCCTCATGAGGTTGTTGTTTTGGTCTTCACCGATTCAAACATCAACAACTGCCAACACAATACACTGTGATCAATGGAATGAAATGCAATATCATGGCCATAAAAATTACACGATGGATCCATGTCAAAAGGGATCATAGCCACGCACAAATACAATGTGGATCAATGTCAGAGTGAAAGTCAAGAAGACATTGAACACCAATGAGAGTGCCCCCATGATATTCATAGTACTCATACATTGGTGATATAATCCATCACAACTTGGGAGGGATAGCATGAATGCATGATTTGGCCCCAAACCTAAGGGGTTTGTCCCAAACTTCGATGGTACAATTCTACAACATGTGAATAGATGATATGATGTCGAGCATGGTAGAAACCATATGATTATTGATAATTGAGGTATACCATTAACAAACATGATGGAATCCACCAATGATGAAAATGGACCCCAAGGTACTTAGTACAATCTAGTGAGTGTGAATAGAGGATCTGATGTTGAACGCTTGTAGAATCAATCGATCGAGAGTTAATTATGTAAACCCATTATCGATTGTAAGGAAGCATTCCATTGAGGACCGCAAGCTCCACGATACTAGTTGGTTTTGAGATCCCTCTCCTAGATAATGTGTTGAAGTTGATAAGAAGAGATTCGTCGAAGGAGTACCTTAATGTATCCCCCATCAATCGACATGAAACATACACCGAGAGATGATGTGAAAAGATGGAATCAAGAAGTACAACTGACAAGGATGGTCAATTTGGATGGTCAACAAGACAATAGATGGTCGACTCAAGGTTAACTTCCCTTGAAAATATAACACGACATAATCATGACCTACCATTATAAACTCAAGAGCATCGATGACATAGTGCAATAATGCATGAGGCATTTGAAGCACTATCCTTAAGGACTGAAAAAGTAACCAGTCAGAGGAGTATATGAAATATTGATGGTACAACTCCTAGGTAAGCTATAACCCAACTGTAAGATAATGACACAAACATGTGCTATGTTCAAGGGCGACAAGACCGATAACTGCCATTTTTTTATAATGCATATTAATGGTAAAGACCCCCTTCACTTTATTTATTTTTTCGAGTGTCTCCTTCATAGTTTTATGACCATGAAAGAGAGATAAAAGTATGTTTGATAGTGTATTTTTTGTTCAGTTTTTAAGAGTCCAAAAAAGAGGTAAAAGTATACTCGTTAGGTGTCTTTTTCATGTTTTAATGAGCATGATGAAGAGTTAAAAGTAAGCTCATTTGGAGAGATTGAAGGTTGAAAAACATGCATATATGTTATGAGTGTGTGGAACTGACCTAAGAATGATGGATGCAACATGGTGTTGGCAAGTGAGGTCCACTCATGGCAGTGGTTCTCTCCATGGATATAGTGGTTACAAAATGGAGGTAAATGAATACATATGGCCAGATGTCAAGTGTGGTTATAAATGGAGGTAAGTGGGAATCAAGAAAAAAATGGCATGATAATAGGCACCAAGACATAAGTAGAAAAGGCTTGTACAACTGTGAAGTAACATAAAAAAATATGGGAACCTCGTCGGGATAAGGCCAGAACATATATGAAAAAAGAGAAATGAGGTTCAAATTCAAGTTATGGAGGGTCTATAGGAGGGTTCTTGGGTATACAAGAAGTCACAACATGGGCACCAGAAGATAATCAGGGTGCTAACTAGGGCGCCCATGGAGGGTAGGTAGTATCATGCAAGTTATTGTTAAGGTTTAAGATATTATTAGAGTTATTTGCATTTCACTAGATAACAATAGCATAATATAGGATCAAAGAGAAATACACAATCATAAGAGACACATCATTTATCTTGGGAAACCCTCATTGGGGCGAAAACCTAGCAAAACTTCCTTATTATAGATAGCCAATACAATGCCAAGAGATAACTCAAACAAATAAATACAGAAATTCCTCTCCCAAGAATGTGCCTCTCTCTCTCTCTCTCTCTCTCTCTCTCTCTCTCTCTCCTCCAACTGCAGCTCTGAAACTTACTCCTCAAATGAACAAGTGAGTGTGTGTCTAAATGAGGCGCTAGCCTCCTTATTTATACAACTCTGGCACGTGTGGACGGAGGTGTCTCTTCACTGGCAGGGTCGACTTCTTCTTCTGGGTGGTTATAACCACCTTTAATATATTCTTGGGGTCTCTTTAATATATTATGGGACCAACTTCTTATTCTGCCTATTATGATTATGTTTTGACCAATCCACAAAAGGGGATTTGGTCTTTTACAATAGCCGACATGATCAATCCGCAATAGGGGATTGATCTAATGAATAATATAACAATAATAATTAGAATACACTTTGCAGTTACATTATTTCAACACTCCCCCTTAACAAGAAGGGTATTTTACAACAGCATCAAGCGAGAGAGAGGACAGCATCATCAACAGCATCGGGTGGGTGAGAGGATAACATCATCAATATCATCTTGGAACACTAACTGGCGTATCTATAAATCATCAAAAAAAATTCTCATCATCAACACAGCATGGAGCTGGAGTAGCATCATCATCCTCATCGGTATGAGGCTAAGGTAACATCATCATCATCTTCAGCATTAAAGCTGAAATAATATCATCATCGTCATCTTCAGAAAGGACTCAGAAGATGAAGTGGCATCATCATCATCATCTTCAGCAAGAGGCTGAAGTGGCATCATCATCATCAATTGCATTGACATGGATTAGTATAACACTAATACATCCTCATCATCAATAACAACACAAGGCTGATACAACATCAAAAGCAGCAATATCACAGCACAAAGGCTAGAAACACATCATCACAGCACGAGGATGGAAACACATCATCATAGCACGAGGCTGGCACATCATCAAAACAATTAAGCTAGCACATCATCACATCAATTAAGCTAGCACATCATCACAACAATTAAGCTGGCACATTATCACAACAATTAAGCTGGCACACCACACAACAATTAAGCTAGAAAACACCACAGCAACTAAGCTGGAATCACAACACATCAATTAAGCTGAAATCACAACACAACAATTATGTTGGAAACACAATACTAGACTGGCTTTACGTCACAGCAATTAAGCTGGAAGCACAGTACTAGGTTGGCATATCTCAACACAACAATTAAGTTGGAAGCACAATACTATACTAGATTTACGTCACAACAATTAAGTTGTAAGCACAGTACTAGGCTGGCATATCTCAACACAACAGTTAAGATGGAAGCATAGTACTAGACTGGATTTACGTCATATCAATTAAGCTGGAAGCACAGTACTAGGATGGCATATCTCAACACAACAATACTCCCCCTTTCGAGGGAGTTCCTTTTGGACTATACCAAGCTTATCTTGAAAGTGCTCAAAATTTACACGAGATAGAGGCTTGGTCAACACATCGGCAACCTGTCCATTTGTGCTCACATATTGGAGCTTTATGGCTCCTCTCTGCACCATGTCACGGGTGTAATGATATCGGATCTCTATATGCTTCAACTTGTCATAAAATACAGGATTCTCTATCATCTTTATGCATCCATGGTTGTCACATAGGATCGTGGTTGCTTCCATCTCTAGGTCAAATAGACAGGTCAACAAATTTCGAAGCCATATAGCTTCGCAGCTGGCAGAACACGCAACAATGTATTATGCTTCCATTGTACTGAGAGAAATGTTGGATTTCTTCCTACTCTACCATGAGATCATGGCTAATCCCAAACTGAAACAACATTCTAAAGTGCTCTTCCTGTCAGAGACACTTCCAACCCAATCTGAATCAATGTACCCACTTAGTGTGAAATCATGATCTCCATCACAGCTGAGACCACAATCTAATGTACCTTTAAGGTACCTCATCACATGTTTTGCAACAACTAGGTGAACATGAATGGGTTCTACTAGAAACTAACTCAAGGTATTCATGGAAAAACAAATATCTAGTCTAGTGTTCATCAGGTACATCAACGATCCAATGATTTGTCTATACAATGTGGTATCAATCAATTCTGACGAAGTGTCGACCAGTAGCTTCAGCTTCGTTTCCATGGGTGTATTCATGGACTTGCACTTCAACATGTCGAATCTCTTCAGGATTTCGACTACATACTTCCCTTGGTTAAGGAAGATTCTCTCTAGACTCTGCCATACCTCAAGACCTAAGAAATAATGCATTAGGCCAATGTTTTTCATCTCAAATTTTTAAGCGAGCTTCTTCCTACATTCGGTGATGAGATTTTCTTTTCTATTTAAGAATAATTCATCCACATACAACAACAATATCATCGGCCCATCATTCATAACCTTGAAGTAGAGGTTTTTTACTCTTGGTAAAGCCCAACCTCGTCATGAAACCGTCAATTCTGCCATATCAAGCTCTAGGATCTTGCTTCAACACGTACAGATCCTTCTTCAACATTAGTGTTTCTATCTTCAATCTTCAAATCAATTTTTCTTATTACATTATACCAATCTGGTACACTTGCTCAGTTGCAACTCAATCTTCACAATCATGTGCTAGCTCTATGTGCTTTCTGCAAGGCACTATTTGTCTCACTGATTGAGAGTATGTCCTCTACTCTCTCTTCAACTGTTCCTTCTGGAATCTGGGACTCTGCACCTGCAACTGCTCTGAGGCTGAGAATGACTGCTTCATTCTCACTGTGGTTGCTAACATTTGAGAGTAACTCCTCTTATTTTATCACAGCAACAGTTTCATCTAAAACTGAGAGTGGCTCAATAACTAATACTGAGGATAGCTCTTCTTCTTTCATGGGGGTAATTCTATCATAGTCATGTCTCCATGACCCAACTGATGTACTACACCAACTGCCACTCAATTTTAAATATGTGGATTTCTCCCCTTGCATCTCATACTATATATGAGTCATGGTTGTTATAGTTGTCTTCATAAGTACTGGAATTGTTTCTTCAATAAGTGTCTCCTCATAGTCTTCTCCCTTTTGCTGGGAGAATCCTCTGGACAAACATCAGGCTTTGTACATCTGCAACACATTTGATATGTATAGATCAATATTGAAAGTCAATATTGACTTCTCTTCTCACGGAAGAATCCATATCCTAGTCTTTCTTACTGGTTTCCTTCTTTGTCATTGAAACAAGCGAATCATCCTAGAGATTTCATATCTCCTAGGAGTCTCTGAAGTTATGATCTAGTCTTCTCATGGAATCTGTCTTCCAGTCCTGGAAGTTGTCTCTTCATATGATCCTTTATGAGATCAGGCTTACTCTTGATTTCTTCTGAGTCTACAAAGACTTCATTATCTCTTACAGGGTATACTTGGCGTTGCATACCAAGTCTAAATATGGAAGATAGAGTCAGGTTTCAAACGAGACCTACTTCCCATTCTAATGTTCAATCATCTTTGGAGCCTTTTTCTCCTTTCAATCGATCTTCATATGAGATATTCTGAATCTCAAGAGATAACTTCTTCTTCATCTTCTTTGGTGCATGAGTGTATATGGTCATGTACATAGTCTGCTTCATGTCTCATATAATATGTTTCCTTCTGAAACCTTCACTATAGTTTTCTCAGGGTTATCACATGTGACCTTAAACAAGGTCAACAAAACAACAAGCAAGAATAATATCCTTTTGATAATAATAGATAAAGCAATAGCATGAATAATCATCATAGTAGCTCCTTTAGAGCTATCACTCGTGGCTTGTCTGAAGCAACAATCAAAAGTAAGAGATACACTACGAAATGAGGTCAACACTCTTATAGTGTTGTGATAGAACATTCCTCCATGGCAACCTGGAACTAACACACAAGGTTTCTCCTAGAGGAGGTGTTAGTTGTATCAGGCAAATGATTACATTAAGTATTTACCTCTATATGCTCACATGCTATCAAGTATAATACTTTACAAAGACTGTTATCTCAACTATAGTGGTCACTTGTAAAGGGGTAGTCATCAACTTGTCATGTGTACCTTTGAATCTTATCAACTTGATTGATCAAACCTGGAGCCTTGTCCTCAAGAATGAGTGTGCTTTCTTTTCTTCCAAGTCTCCTTCACTCAATATGACGAGTGATTTCTTCAATCTGTCTTATGTACTAAGACAATATGCTATCTTGACAGAAGGTTGGGTTAGAGGATAAACTCTATGATATCAACTTTTAATCCATCTAATACCTTGACTCAGATTTTGATCAAAGGTTAGAATGATGGTCATATCTACAATATGCAACACTGATCAAAATAATGTCATAACAAATAGATGCATATCAGAATAATCACACCCGGGTTGCATTATTCCTTTGAATGTGTTGGATTTTGAGATCCTTCTGGATCTATGGCAAGAGATCCCTTCTCCTGCAAATACCCTTTAAAGCTTAATTGTTTAAACATGTGTGAGTACATACCTCTGACGGCACTTGCAGGTAGAGGCACCATCTGGTAGCAGCGGTAATGATCAC
>ML796994.1:301359-337290 GCA_009831015.1 Picea engelmannii
CTCTCTCTCTCTCTCTCTCCAACTGCAGCTCTGAAAATTGCTCCTCAAATGAACAAGTGAGTGTGTGTCTAAATGAGGCGCTAGCCTCCTTATTTATACAACTCTGTAACGTGTGGACTAGCCTCCTTATTTATACAACTCTGTAATGTGTGGACGGAGGTGTCTCTTCACTAGCAGGGTCGTCTTCTTCTTTTGGGTGGTTATAACCACCTTTAATATATTCTGGGGCCTCTTTAATATATTCTGGATCTGACTTCTTATTCTACCTATTACAGTTATGTTTTGACCAATCTACAAAAGGGGATTTGATATTTTACAATAGACAACATGATCAATCTGCAATACGGGATTGATCTAATGAATAATATAACAATAATAATTAGAATACACTTTACAGTTACATTATTTCAACAGTTACGATGTGCAAAAGAGAATGGTTAATTGTCGCAACTTGACGGGATCGAACCTAAGGGTTTGTTATGGAATAATGGATGGTTAATAATGCAAGATGGTGTTGCAAGGAAAAACCTATCTCTATATGTAGATTTGAAACAAATATCTCAATTTCAGTGGATATTTCCATAAAAGGTTCCCAACAAAATGTCCACGAGTCCTAAAAAACACATCTAGAAATGCTAGACCCGAGGTTAAAATGCAAGAAAAGTTTTGAAGTTTTAAATTTTATATTGTTTTTGTGTTTTTGGGATATGTTATATGCAAAACAAAAATCACTCACATTGCACACCTATGTAAAAGGAATTACACATTTTGATAATTTATGAAAAGTAGAGCCATGTGCTAGCCTTAAGCCAAGGATCTTGATCATCACCGATGAACTCATGAGTCATTGTCGACAACATGTGGCACACCATGTTGGAGCCACACCACATAGAATTGAAGTTTCACATCTGAAGAGACTCATCATGAGTAGTTTCGCAAGCAATATTAGCCCCTTGATCATACCCATAAAGACATAAATGCGGTATGAAAAGTTGATCTTTGGGTAACTAGGAGTGGCAAGTTCCAAAAAATAAATCTGAGGCTAAAAATGGTCGAGACTGGGCATTTCATGGGATGCCCTAGAAAATTCCCCCTGTCCCAAATCAAGACTCATTGTGTCAGCCCTCATCAATTCTAAACCAAGAAGAATTGATGATCGATGTTTCACATCTTCCTTTGTCTTATCGATTGAAGGCATGAATTCCAGGATTGTCTCATTTGAAGGCAACCCAAAATATAGGATGTCATGAGAAATTGGAGAGTGAAAAGCCTAGGTGGGTGAATTAGGTTGATGATATTCTATTTTAAGATGGAGTTTATGATCATCGTTAGCAAATGTCGGCTGGATTGCTAGATAGGTAATCTTAACCTTTGTGAGCAACATGCAAGCTCCATAAGATTCTACTTCCGAAGGGGTCGGTACCACCCAAGGATCTACATATCTAAGGGATCCACTGGTAATTGAATATATCATGTTGATACGAGCCACGGTTGGCATAAGATGTGGAGAGGGAAGAGTAAAAGTACCCAACAAGGATGAATATTTAAACATCCCCATGCTAACATGCATATATGCGCTCTGGGAATCACTAACAAAGGGAGTATTGGAGCCCGCGTTGGTTATGAGGTCAGGTGTGCAGTAGGAAAGTTAATCTATGCTCACGAACTTCCCTTGATGGGGAAAAAGAAGGACTCAAAAAATTGACAAAGCTACAGTCATCATTTCATAAAACCAAGTGCACCCAAGTAGAAGGTTATACTCTAGAGGGGCATTAACCATTTCCACATCCACAAAAGCAATCCTGCCACCTAACTCTATGGGAAGTGCAGTAATATCCCACGAGACTTAAACATGTGTCCATCAAAATATTTGAGCATGGCGCTGGATGGTTCAATCTTTGGAGATCCAATAGCTCTCCAACATGAAATGGACATAATATAAGTTGAGGCTTCCTCATCCACAATTGTGTGAAAGATGCTTTTCCCACATACTATGAATTGAATTTGAAAATCAATTTGGTGGGAGAGTCGATGGCGAGCGTTGTCCAAATAAAACATAAGTATATTGGACACTAAGGGGTCGACCCCACCTATAGTAGATAACAATTCCTTGTGCTACATTAGGCAATTTTGCAATACTTCTAGAACAAACATAACACAGGGTGCCTGGGCCAAGTCCTCCACAATGTTGTAATTGTGGGTGACCTGTGTGTTAGGGTTGTGTGTTGTTTGTCGAAGGAAACCCTGTGTTGGGCGAAGCACTACATCATGTGGTGGATTCTCTATATGGAGAGGGCCACCAGGTTGGGAAGACGACTCAGGATCCTGGGTCGCAGGATTAGCCTCAGGAGTCTCGTAAGAATATGCTCGATTATGCAAATTGATCGTCTGGTCACACATGAACACATGAGCATCCAAAGACGCCCTTCCTTATGAAGAGGGAATTGTAAATCCCCCTTGTGGAGGTGCAGGAATAGATGCAACCATTTCTTGGTGTTGGGGAGGGAATGGATTAGTCAAGAAAACATGTTGTAGGGTGGCTGACTGATGGGATAAATAGCAATGAATCTCATCCATTTTCAAGCACCAGTGAGTAGGATGGTCCTTTGTACAAATATTTTAGGGGAACCAATTTTTCCTCTTCTTAGTGCCTACACTAGCATTATTTTGATTTTGGTTTCCGTTTTGATTTTTCTTTTTTCTTTGGTTATTTCCTCAAGGTTGTTGAGGATTCTTTTGTTGCGTGGATTACAAAAAAATCACCTCGTAGGTTTGAACATGACTCATAGTCATTTGAGTTATGAGTGTAGTGGTGGTTGGGCATGATGTGACACTAAGTTGACCCAACTATCCATCCAATTGGCCCACTGAGATACTAGATATAGAACCCACCACACCATCGGCTTGGGGGCTTGGGGTTGGTTTGTGGGGATATGTTGATGGTCATGGAGCATGCGGGATAAGATCATATAACATGCCAGACTAAGAATGGATCAACTCTAGATGTTGGACACATAGTATACCTTGTTCCTCGGTGATCGCCCCTGCCATGCCAACATCCTTGGATATGGGAGGTAGTAAATACCTTGTGAACCAATCTATAGGGATTTGGTTGGGAATCATAGACTTAACCAGCCTACGTCGTCGTCTCCACTCATAAATGTGATTAGAAATGTGCATGGACGTGTCTTGATGCAAAGATGTCAAGATCTCTATCCCAGTTTCATACCTTATGGACAATTGGAAATGAGTTAAGAACGTCATATCCAAGGTATTGAAATTGTCATAGGAATCACTTTTTAGTTTGATGTACCATTTTACAGTGCCCCCTATCAGGGTTCTTTGGAAAAGATGCAATTGAATTCTATAATCCATAAATGAGTTGGATGAGCACCACAGATCGTATGTCATGATATGTGTTGATGGGTCTTCTCCAGGTTTTCCACTGAACTTGGGGACGTCAAATGGTAACTTGGTAGGGATAGTCGGTCATGATGGATGATGGAAAATGGGTTCATTAGTCAATAGTGATAAATTTCGCAAATCCAAAGTTTCGAAGTAAGGAAGTTGTGATTTTCTAAAGACATTCTGGTGGAAGAAAGAAGATGCTTGTGTCCCAGATGGACCTTGTGGTCCCCCCATGTTATAGTTCCCAGCAAGATACTAATTCCCAAACGGATTGTATCTTCTATGTGGATTTCCCCCAGGGATGAAAGAACCACCGTAAAGATTACTACTTATGGGACCATACATAGTTCCTTAAGGATGGCTTCCAGGGACATAAGTGTTCCCGAAAGGGTTACTAGCGCTTGGACCATAATTACTCCTTGCGGGAAACATAACTCGTTAAGGGTAGATCTTAGAGACATACACACTCCCAAAGGGGTTATTTCTCCCTAGGCCATAATTTCCCCCAAGGGTACCACCTCTAGAAATAGGGATGTACCCAATGTGAGGACCACTTATCGAATCAAAATTTCCTCTAGGGGGTGTGTCTCCTAGGACGGGAGGATATATAAAAGGATTAATGCTTAAATGATTTGACACATTACCCCAAGGACCATTATATCCCTCAAAAATGTTGTTTCCCTCAGTATGAACCAGAGCAATCCCAGACCCACTATGGATGTTCCAACCAAAGGGAAAGCCAACGTTCAGTATCATCGAGCTACCTACAGGGATACCAGAAGAGGATAGAAAACCCGCTCCAACACTAGAACTAAAGACTTTCCCCCCACTAAACGTAAATCCATATGTGGGTATCCCAATGGATGGGATGGGCGTGTTAACACTAGATCCACTTGCAGAAGTGTTGTGCCCACAACAACTGTTCAAAATGAAGGGTCCCCCCTATTAAACTTTGAAATCACTTACTATTTTTATTTTAGTTTTAAGTCTTGTCCCAAGTTTTTATTGTTGTATAATTTACCATTTTGTTATGATGATTATTATTGGATTTCTCATTTTTCTAATTTTGCTTGTTTCAGTGTTGCATTGGATTAAGTTTTGATCTTCTTTTCTTTTTACTTTTTTTCTTGATTATATTTATGATGTGTTCTGGTCGTCAATCTATTTACCCAAACTCCATTCTAACAAACACAGTAGTTCACCTTGTGTAGAAAAAGGTTATAAAATTGTGCTTCGCTCAATTACATAATTTCATAATTTTGAGGTCATTGTCATCCTCTACTTGTCAAGAGCTTTTTGGTGATATAAAAATTTTCTCATTCCGAGTTCGGGATGCAAAGTTATTGTCCCCAAAAGTTTTTGTATTGTCGTCGTATTCTAATCATGTGGCAGATGATGTGTCTGTTAAATCCATGTGTCATTACATGGCTATTGCTTAGTCAACATGGATGTCATGTGTTATTGAGCAAGAAATAGCTCGTTGGAAAGCTGGGAGTGTGAGGAACAAGTTTGAAGAATTATTTTTATCAAATTGATAGTGAAAATTATTGAAAAAAAATTGAAAGAAATTGGTGCATGATTTGGCTTTTATTTTTCATGTTTTATTTTAATGATAAACTTTATTAGTTTTATTTATTATTAATTTTCTTTTTGGTTTTATTAAAGTACGTGTATTTAGATAGCGATAATAATTTGGAAATCCAAGAGAAGTGGACAAAGTGAGAGAATAAAGGGAAAATAAGAAGAGGAGAACCAACTTGCAAACAAATAATGAAGCATGCAAGTGGAGTCACGTGGATAACAAATCCAAACTAGTTATGCAACAAGAACCCCTAAATTGGAAAAGGAAGAAAAATTGTATCAACTCCATTGGTTGGAAAATATTGTCCATGTTATGATTTTTCCAATGATTTTAGAGAAGAATATCACAACATAAGAGGAAGAATAATAGTTGTTGTAACAAAAGACGACGGATATAGAATGTAATGTCAGGAGACAAATAGTTTAAAAGGGGAATCTATGGAAGAAAAAAGGGGCTAGATTTTCTTGCCAAGAGGCCTAGAGTTATAATATTTTTCTTGTGTAATTGTATCAAGCTGAGAGAGAGGAAGACTCTGAAATCCTTTATGTTCTTCTTGCATATTTTTTTCAAGAGAAAGAGAGTGGTTTTGTCTTGTGTGAAGAGTTCTTACTATTGGGAATTCTTACCAATAAGAATTATTGCTAGAGGTTGTCACTTTGTTTTGAAATTGTATATTTTTATCATCTTTGATAATAAAGTGAAGGCTTAGATATTTTTAGAGAAATATGCTCAAGTGAATGTAAGGTTGTATTTTTCTGCATTATTGTAAAATATACAATTTTATCATTCATGTTTTTCATGTGAAACTATTTTCACAATTCAGATAAATTCTTCAATTTGATCATATATTAGATATGAGAGTACATTTGTTGTAATTTTATGAAAGGGTTGGCAAGTGCGGGGGGATTCATCTTTGACTCCGATGGAAAAAAGTTTTTGGAATTCTCATGGGGATTATGACCAGCCACTAACAACAGTGCAAAAGTGTTGTCAGTCTATATGGACATGTGCCTCATCTCCGACAGAACTCCAAACATGCTAGTGGTAATCAGGGACTCTGACCTAATCATTAAGGGACTCCAAAGGAATATTAAAAAATCCCACCCCACTCTTGCCACAATATTCTCATGTATCAGATAAATTGAGAAAATATTTGAGAGGGTCAACTATTATCATGTTCTTAGGATGCAAAACTCTTTGGCGGACTGTTTAGCTGAGGAAGCAAATAATTCAGAACAAAGTCTTCTAAAAGTCAATAACAAAACCAAATATGAGCTTCTCCCCTAAGTCAAAAAGAAGTGGCCCTATGTGTGTAAGTTTGTGGAACAATAACCAAAATCATGCAATGAATTCAACCTATGATGACTAGCCTCAAATCACTCCTCCAGTGTGTCACGCAAATCCAAATACCCCTAGGACCCACGGAAGATTTGGCCTCCACATCATGGATTGATTCGACCCACTAGTTGGCACTCCCATGCATTGGAAAAATGACATCCTCTCGCACAATATCAATCACTCCTATCACATCAAACCTTCTCCTTCAAGCTCGTGTCTTCCATTGTCTCTATGTGGACTTTCATTCCACTTGAGTTGCCCTCTCTAAAACTATGGCCTTGCACAAGAAATGGATATGGATTCTGAGTTACCTACGTCAGCAAGACTCATTTCTCATCTTTGTTTGTTCTCATTTCAATCCATGGCGTCGTCCTCTCGACCAAGGGAATTGAATTCATTGAAGTTAATCCATATTATGAAAGGTGGTGAGTGCAAATTTCTGGGTAAGCGAGGAAAATGGCTTATTAATACCCATACTCGGAGTTCAATCGGGCTATGGACGCTTAGAAAACCAATTTACAGTGCTCTTAGGATTCAAATCATGTGGTGATGCAACAGAGACTCATGCACATGCATCAATTGCACCATAAATACCCTCTAGGACTAGGTAAGAGCGCAGCAGGGATAAACTGAAGAAATAAGAAACATGAATGCCCAACTCCAGCAGCAAATTCAAACTCGGGAAGTCAGATGAAATGAGGAGTTGGCAATAGTTTTGCAGTATGTCAACAAAAATACTGGGCTCATTCGGTCTATTTGTCATCAACTGGAAAATTTCCCTTAGCAACCACATAAGAAGCATGCTCTCGCTACATCTGATGAGTCAAGGGCGTCAAAACCTCCCCCTAAGAGGCCATAGATAGAGAAGTATGCAATAGGACAGGAGGAGGAGGAGTAAATGCATCACGATGTTGAGGGTGCAAGAAGGGAAGAGGTGGACACATCTTTTCACTTGCACCAATAGATGATGGTCAATTAATCTCTTTTTTTGCTTTTTTCCTTTATAGCCATTTATACCTGGCATTTTTGTATAAGAATGTATGGGAACTTTAGAATTTCTCACATTAGGACGAAATATCAATCTCGTTTTTATGATGTTGAAGAAAGACTCTCTGAGATTTTTGTACTCTTGAATGTTGTGGTTTACACAACCTTTTTCTAATAAAAATCTCTTAATCGTTTATGTCAAACAAATTAAATTATGAATAACTATTTATTCAAAAAATAACTATATATGTATGTGTGCTTAATATATTGTTGAATGAGTGAATTATTTCCTTATATTCAATAATAAATTGTTTAATCTCATGTTTGATTTCAATATCTTCACTCCTAGCTATCTAGGATATATTAATTCGATATAGTATTTATCGTAGTTAAAATATATAATATAGATAGTATATTTTAAAGCCTTAGATTAGTGATTTCAATTCGATCGATATTAAGTTGTATCCAACCCTTTTTGGTGGAAACTGGGCCCACGTACTGGTGGAGATTGCTACCCCAAACGAGAGTGAGTCTAATTCAGACTTGCCATCAGGTGATCCTCCCTTATTATTGTTGGTCGATTTTTTTTGGCCATCAACAGGAAGGAAACCAGGTTACCGATGACATTCCCCATATTGAGAAGTCGGATGCACTAGGCATGGATGAATTAGGGTTGATACCACGAATAAAAGGTAAGGAGGACACTATCGAGGTGCCCCCGTAGCGTTGGACGAGGAGGTTTTAGATTTTCCCTAACTTGATGAGTCACCCACACTAGATATATCGAGAGGATTACTGAAAAGGGAAAAGGGTTGGAAAAAATGTTCTTCGATTTCAGAGAGTACAGGGTAAAAAGGACGAGTTAACTAAGGGTTAAATTTTTGTAGAGGGATTTTGTCGACTACTTTGATCTGTACATGTTCATGCCCCTTAGAGTCCCTTGTAGGATTTATAGGCTCTATGTTATTCGAAGTGGACACCAATATACGCTTAATGGATTGGTTAGTCAACCATGGTGAATAAATATTTAATGATAATTATCAATAATCAACCTAAGGCCAACTAGATACAGAACCAATAAAACACACCCCTAGTAAATTGAAGCCAACAATAAGCAACCAGTGGATAAAATGGGCCTTCCTAAAACCAACCCTGTGGAGGAAATCAAGTCCACAGAATGTTGGTTAGCGAAGGTATGAGGAACAATTACGATAACCATGACGTGAAAAACCTTACCGGTGCAAGTACCTTTGTGAAGATAGGCACCCTCCGGGGGACTAAAGCATAGGTTCGATGTCTCTCCCAGGTATTGCAAGCACTTCCCACATGTAATCACCTTGTGTAGGTACTTAATACAAGCCACTAAGGTTACTATTAGCAACATTTCTTGTCTTGGGCATAAGAGTATCCAGGTCTACAGGCTGCATGACAAGCGCCCAAGCGTAGCACAAAAAAATCTCATTTCTGGTTACCAATCAAGCAAGCGAGTAGTCTGATTTCAACGGCAAGGATCAATTGATGAAGCAGAACGACGGTCAGTGGGTAATTGCAGTCAGTCGAGTCACGCCAAGTATAGCGCAGAAATTTTCAAAGAGGTGAACGGTCGGAATTCTTCGTGGAGAACTCGCGAAGTAACGAGGGTCATTGATCGCGATAAGTTGATGCATGGGTTCATTTCTTGAACTTGGGATTCGTGAGTTCAGAGGGCGGACCATATCCTTTGGTTGCGTGAGATCGCGAGTCGCGAGAATTGTGGAAAGGAAAGAGCCATCGCCTCTCGGGATTTCACGAAGGGAGAGTGCCAAGGTTCAACATTCCAACTCGGGAGGTCGCGAGTTGTGAGAGGCGCTAGCACTTAAGCCCTGGCCGATGGTTACGTGTGGAGGGCATCGAAAATAAAAAGATCTATACCGCCAAATATAGTCAGGACCATCCGATCAAACAAGGGACACGTGGTGCGCGATTAGGCTCTTCGCCTTTTCACCCATTGCGACTTTGAAGAGCAAGGACTAGATCCTTCCCATCCGCGAGACGCGAAGTGCCGAGAGCGTCTAGGACCCAGGCCCATAGTGTTGTCGAGATGATCAGGTCCGTCCGTCCCGCAGGGACACGTGGTGTGTGATTAGGCTCTTCGCCTTTTCGCCCATCGCGACTTTGAAGAGAAAGGACTAGCTCCTTCCCATCCGCGAGACGCAAAGTGCTGAGAGCATCTAGGACCTGGGTCCACAGTGTTGCCGAGATGATCAGGGTCGTTCGTCCCACAGGGGCACATGGTGCACGATTAGGCTCTTCACCTTCTCTCTCATCGCGACTTTGAGGAGGAAGGACTAGCTCCTTCCCATCCACGAGACACGAAGTGTCGAAGGCACCTTTGAAGATATGCATGGGGTCACAGCCCATGGTCACTTGGGGGCGATAGGAAGAACTGCGCAAAGGGCCAAAGCATCAGGTTTAGCTGCAGAAGGGATCACCGTGTTCTCCAGGTGCCAGTTCAACTTGATCTCAATCCTGATACCTGCTCGGAGTGAATGAAGAAGAGAGAGGGTGGTTGACACCTCACCTCACTCATTAATTGTGAGGTATGGAGGTCCTGGCAGGAAGTCCACCCACGGTAGTCCTCTGTACTGGTTTTCCCACATAAGCCATGCCAATGTCCTCGACTCACCAGGGAAATTTGTGCATGCTAATTCAGCATTTAAGGGCTCAGCTACCCCCTGGCATGAGCCATGTCGAGTTAAGATGGCGTATGACAGAGGAGTACAGGCCAGATTTGATTGAAGAGACGCCCCATCTTGAAAGTCTAAGACGCCTCTATTGGGAAAATGTTTTAGGAGTATATATACTTAGTTTTGATATTTTTCAAAGCATTGATGGTTGAGCGAGGCTCCCGATTGTAAAGTTTTGATGAAGCGTTGGTCGCTCTGGTTATGTATTGGCATTTGAGACTTCTTACTTTATGGATGTCAGTCTTCTTTCCATCTCTTTGTTTACACTGTGTTAGAACAGCTCGAAATTGGAGGATCCAGTCGAGTTGCGTTGTTATAGGATGATGTAGGTTGGATCACTGTAATAGTCGCAGGGTTTCTAATCAGTTCTTGTGCTTTCTCAACGTTGAATGGCTCGGAATTGGAGGATCCAGTCGAGCCACCTTTCAGTTCCTTGAAACTCGGGGTCAAGAGGATCTTGTCTGCTGAGTTTTTCCTCCTCAAGCTGCCGAAGGCCTAATGCCCGAGGCAGTCTTGCTCACTCATCTTATTAAGTCCTCCATCTATCCATCTTATACTCAACTTACTGAGGGAAGTTGGATCAAGACCTCCCTTGTTTTCTACATACCAGGCCATGTTTTCTGAGTTAGAGCTATATCTTCTTGAGTCTCTATCCATTCGATCACCCCATTAAACAAATTGTGACATAAAACTGATGGGCGTCGAGCTCTGCTCCTGCTGCAATCCAGGGGTGACTTCCGACGCTAACATTTATGGCGTCGTTGCTGGGGACGAAGTTGAAGATTTTCCCTGGGATTGAATGACATTGAGCCTCTGATTCTGAAGGTGCATCAGGCATCAGAGCCCTTAAAGATTTCTACTGCGCACCTGGCGACTCCACTGTGGCGATTCCAACGTTTCCACACCACTGTTTCAGTTGCGACTACTTAAGCATGCCTGAAAGATGACCCAGAGGAGCTTTCTCGAGAAGGTTCAGCAGCTGCTTTCTCAGCCTGAGAAGCTTCCTGGGGTGACAACAACGTAAGATCTGGCCTTTGATGGTGAACAAGGACCAGGCATATTCAAATCTGTGAATCTTTCACTTGGAGACTCCATGATTCGAGGATCGATTGGCGACTCCACTGGTTCGATATGGAGAAAATCCTGGCTCGGAGATTTGCCCCTTTTAATTTTTCTGCTATTCTTGGTTTTCCTAATGATGTCCCTTCTCCGGATGAATGGAGTGATTATTTGCCCAAATTTAGAGAGCGTGAAGAGGACAACCCTGCTCAGCACCTCAGTGAGTTTCATGAACTCATGCATCAGTGGGAGATACATCATGACGATGTATTACTGAAAATGTTCATGTTCTCATTAGTAGGGGATGCTCGTGAATGGTATCATTCTCTACCCCCTGCTAGCATTTCTTCACTCGGTGAATTTCATGCATCTTTTAATAGGCGCTGTCAAAAGTTTTATTCCTCTGAGTTTATCTATCATAGTTGTTGTGGGGGATGTCAGGACAGTGAGCAAGATATGGCTGTGTCTCATGAAGGTTGTGAGGATAAGAGAAGATATAAGGATGAGGACCCTGGGGAGGAGGAAGATGCTTTGGGTGAATCTTGGGAATTGGTAAAATCCCTCTCTTCCCAACTGGATAGGTGGGAAGTTCAGCGATGTGCAAAGGATTTTTCAGCCTTTGAAGAATATGCTCTTGGTATCTCTACAATGGATGATGATGAAGACCCCAGGGAGGAAGAAGACGCTCTAAGTAGGCTAATGGAGCAGGTGAAGTATCTCTCCTCCCGAATAGAGAGGTTGGAATCTGAAGGCAACGCAGAGGATTTTCTAGGCCCTAAAGCAGATGTTCTTGACCCCCCTGCTGAGCAAGATATCATTAAATATTTCTGCATGATAGAGGCCTTGCCATCTGCTCCTGGCGTGTCTGTTGTCCCAAGCTTTGATGATTATTTAGAAGAGGAGCAGCAAAGTCCCGCACCGCATTTTTCTAACCAGAGGAGCAGCCCGCCTGCATATGACAGCCACGAATCAGATTCTGAGCTGGATATGTGGGATTTCCAAGAACCAACTACAGAGCCTTATCCTTTGTTCACTGAAAAAGAACATTGCAAGGAAATCAGCCATCCTAAGAAGTATTTGGAAGAGCAGAGCTTTCCCATGGTCCCTATTTATGATGATTATGAATCTGATCCCTGGGAGAGTTATGAAGAGCAGGAAGAGGACCAAAAAGGGGTGTTGTTTACAGCCTGCACAGAGGTCACCGAGGAGCCGTTTTAAGAGCATAGCTTTCCCACGGGTCCTGTTTATGACGATTTTGAATCTGACCTGGGGAAGAGCCAAGAGAAGAGGAGAAAGAACCAGAAGAGCAGCTGAGGGCACATATTATTTTCTGTCTAGAGCCAGTCAGCAGGCAGCCAACGCCTGAGAGCTGTCAGCCTACGTCAGTTTTTCTTTTTTACCCACCTATGCTTACCACAGATATTCAGCCACACGTGAACAACTGTGTAGCAGAGGAGGTTGCCTGTCACCCATCTTCTGGAGTTTTCCACTGGTCCTATGAGCCTGTGAAGGAATACATGGATTTGTATTTCCTTCACAATTTGGAGCCGCCCTATTTCATCTCAGCTTCAGCCTGTGAGGAGGAGTTGAAGAGCGTAGCCATTCTGTTGTCACGGTTACACCATCTGTTTGTGGTCATTGACGGAAGGAAGGAGCTTCTATTCAGAAAGCTGCTTGAATGTCTATGGTGGAAATTTGCTTTCACCTAGCCCCATGTAAAGTATTTTATTAGTTTAGGATTGTACATAAATAAGCTCTTTGAGCATACATGTTTATCTTGTTTTGTTTTTACTTTTCAGCCTGTATTTCCAGCAGGATGTTTTGAGCTTGACTCCATAGCCCAACAGTCAGGCACTGGAACTGCAAAAGAGTTCTTAGAGCATCACAGGGACGACTCTATCCCCCATGGAGCCTAATGTTAGCAACATTTCTTGTCTTGGGTGTAAGAGTATCCAGGTCTACAAGTTGCACGATAAGCGCCCAAGCATAGCACAGAAAAATCTCGTTTCTGGTTACCAATCAAGCAAGTGAACGGTCTGATTTCAACGGCAAGGATCAATTGATGAAGTAGATCGACGGTCGGTGGGTAATTGCAGTTAGCCGAGTCACGCCAAGTATAGCACAGAAATTTTCAAAGAGGTGAACGGTCGGAATTCTTCGTGGAGAACTTGCGAAGTAACGAGGGTCGTTGATCGCGATTAGTTGATGCGTGGGTTCATTTCTTGAACTTAGGGTTCGTGAGTTCGGAGGGCAGACCATATCCTTTGGTTGTGCGAGATTGCAAGTTGCGAGAATTGTGGAAAGGAAAAGAGCCATCACCCCTCGAGATTTCGCAGAGGGAGAGTGCCAAGGTTCGACATTCCAACTCGTGAGGTTGCGAGTTGCGAGAGGCGCTAGCACTTAAGCCCTGGCCGACGGTTACATGTGGAGGGCATCGAAAATAAAAAGAGCTATACAGTATCGCCAAATATAGTCAAGACCATCCGATCAAACAAGGGACGCGTGATGCGCGATTAGGCTCTTCGCCTTTTCACCCATCGCGACTTTGAAGAGCAAGGACTAGCTCCTTCCCATCCTCAAGACGCGAAGTGCCAAGAGCGTCTAGGACCCAGGCCCACAGTGTTGTCGAGATGATCAGGTCCGTCCGTCCCGCAGGGACATGTGGTGTGTGATTAGGCTCTCCGCCTTTTCGCCCATCGCGACTTTGAAGAGCAAGGACTAGCTCCTTCCCATCTGCGAGACGCAAAGTGCCGAGAGCATCCAAGACTTGGGTCCACAGTGTTGTCGAGATGATCAGGGTCATCCATCCCACAAGGGCACGTGGTGCATGATTAGGCTCTTCGCCTTCTCTCTCATCGCGACTTTGAAGAGGAAGGACTAGCTCCTTCCCATCCGCGAGACGCGAAGTGCCAAAGGTGCCTTTGAAGATATGCACAGGGTCACAGCTCGTGGTCACTTGGGGGGCGATAGGAAGAACTGCGCAAAGGGCCAAAGCGTCGGGTTTAGCTGCAGAAGGGATCACCGTGTTCTCCAGGTGCCAGTTCAACTTGATCCCAATCCTGATACCTGCTCGAAGTGAATGAAGAAGACAAAGGGTGGTTGAAACCTCGCCTCACTCATTAATTGCGAGGTATGGAGGTCCAAGCAGGAAGTTCGCCCGCAGTAGTCCTCTGTACTGGTTTTCCCACAGAATCCATGCCGATGTCCTCGACTCACCAGGGAAGTCTACGCACGCTAATTCAGCATTTAAGGGCTCAGCTACCCCCTGGCATGAACCATGTCGAGTTAAGATGGCATATGACAGAGGAGTGCAGGCTAGATTTGATTGAAGAGATGCCCCATCCTGAAAGTCTAAGATGCCTCTATTGGCAAATGTTTTAGGAGTATATATACTTAGTTTTTATATTTTTCAAAGCATCGAAGGTTGAGCGAGGCTCCCGATTGTAAATTTTTGATGAAGCGTTGGTCGCTCTGGTTATGTATTGGCATTTGAGACTTCTTACTTTATGGATGTCAGTCTTCTTTCCATCTCTTTGTTTACACTGTGTTAGAACAACTCAAAATTGGAGGATCCAGTCAAGTTTCATTGTTATAGGATGATGTAGGTTGGATCATTGTAATAGTCGCAGGGTTTCTAATCAGTGCTTGTGCTTTCTCAACGTTGAATGGCTCAGAATTGGAGGATCTAGTCGAGCCACCTTTCAATTCCTTGAAACTCGGGGTCAAGAGGATCTTGTCTGTTGAGTTTTTCCTCCTCAAGTTGCCGAAGGCCTGATGCCCGAGGCAGTCTTGCTCACTCATTTTATTAAGTCTTCCATCTATCCATCTTATACTCAACTTACTGACAGAAGTTGGATCAAGACCTCCCTTGTTTTCTACATACCAGGCCCTGTTTCTTGAGTTAGAGCGATATCTTATTGAGTCTCTATCCATTTGATCACCCCATTAAACAAATAGTGACATAAAACCGATGGGCATCGGGTTCTGCTCCTGTTGCAATCCAGGGGTGACTTCCGACGCTAACAGTTACCACTTCATGAAAGAATGGTCAGGAAAACAGTCATAGGTTGGACCACATGCATTGGCAGGGTAGTTAAGCTCGAAGTCCCAAGAATCATTACCTCTCTGGGAGGAGTGGCACTTTTGAAACCCCGGTAGGCATATTAGTCCAAGTAGTCCAACCAAAACCAAGACAAGTAGAGAGGGGATATCACTATACTTGCCCCAATGCGACCTACTTCTTGACCCTTGTGTTAGAGGAGCTTCTTGACACATTTGTTGTAAAAATGGATTTTACACTCATTAATGAATTATAAGTTTAGTTTTGTGGCCTTGGAGAATTAACTCTCCAACCCTTCACTAAGGCCATAAATCCTAGTCTCTATTGGTTTGTTGTAAAAAGAAAAGTATAATCATTTTTTATATTAAGTATTGTTTCCTTTTAAGGTTGTTACTTATGCAAAGGTAGTGGAAGAAACTTAAATGTTGTTTGTGACACTTTTCAAATCCAAAAGATATAAAGATGCATGCAAAGAAGATGCAATTTTTGTTTCGATGAGCGTTATCTAGAGGAAAGAAAGAACTTTTCACTTTTCATATTTTCTTTTTAAATTTACACGTAGAAACCTCACACACTCTCAATAAGCTCTCAAAAATTCCCAATCGAATGAATGGAAACTCAAAAGCCTTTTATACCAATGTAATCTTTAACTCAAACATTCATAACAAGCAATAATAGTTTTTCCTTTTTTGTTGATAAAGGAGAAAGAAAACAACAGATGTAAAAATGAAAAAGACCTACAAATAAGCAAGGTACACAAATTAGACCAATAGGACAACACAAGCTACAAGCAGTCAAAACCTTGTGACTGTTGAGGCAAGGAATCGCTATATCCTCACTCAAGTATTTTTTAGTCTCACTAGGCTAGGTGAGATAGGCAGGATTATCACCCCGGGCTTATAGCCTGTTCAAAAATATCAATCAACCCGCAAGAAATAAGTTCTTGGACCTAATGATATTATTAAGTTTGTATGCTTTGCTATATAAAAAATTAAAAATAGAAAAAGTTCTTGTAAATGAAGCTTATAACAGTTGAATAAATAAATACATGATAACATACATTTGAAAACTCAGTACATGACAAGTCTCAAATTGAGAAAAAAATAGAAAATGATTTTATTGATATCTTTTATGAGTTACAATCAAGTTTCTCTTTAAAAACCCTTGCGAGAGTCTGGATCAGAATTAGACTTACAAGTCTAAGATGTAATTTTAAATCATACATAGACAACCAATGTCTCAAATAAAAAGACTAAGACTGAAAATAAATTGGATCAATTCATGCTACAAGCACATCATAGTCTTGATTCTACAAAATAGCATAAATCAACATTGAAATTGAATTTAGAACTTCTAATTAAAACTAAATGAACTATCAAGATGAATGAATGACCTTTGGAGCATGTCAAAAGTCTATGTTTCCTAGTCCTTTCTTTTGCCACCTTTAGAGTAACCTTGCTATCAACAAGATAACTTAGCTTTGAAGAAACTCATAAATGAATATGAATAAGCATTCTCACTTGAGGCAAGATCAAACCTTATTAGAAGCATCTATCTATATTTTCTCATGTGCTCTTTGTCCTTGCTCTCCTCCTTTTATTCTTCAAAAAGTAGTTCAAGTGGTTCAACTGCCTTTTGTTATAAAGTCAAATAACCTTAGTTAAGATAGGAGAACTTTATTTATCATAAGGGTAGGGTACATAATAATAAATAATAATTATAGGTGGGGCCCCTATATGTATTTATTTCTTTTATTTTATACATTCCCCTTATTTCTCCGCATTTTACTCAAATGTCATGCACATATCAGCATCAAAATAAATATAAAAAACAATCAACATAATCATTCCACATCATCAAAAACACTTGTATCTCCCAAACCATCATAAAGGTATGATATAAAAAGTTTTTCAAAAAATAATATCATGTATGTTGTCCCAAAAATATGTCATGAATGTCAAAGTGGGAGTGTCATCACATCATAAAATAAAATCAAAAATAATATTTTTTGTTTAAATTAAACTCCCTTTGTCTACTTCCTTCTGAGAGTGTTTTCCCATGCTTAAGTATATATGCATCAACAGATTTATTTTCCTCAACTTTTGACATCTCAAGGTGCATGTCACCAAATGTTATTTTCCTTGTATTTCTTCAAGATTGGCAGGGAGGGTCTTGACTATGTAGGAGGATGTTTCGGATGAATAAAAACTAATTGAAATGGCAATCCATTTTCCTTTATCTGGTTGAGGTTCAATGGCTAAAGCTTTATAATTTTGGGGAAGTTGAACATAGTGTGAATGAGAAGTTGCGAAGCAACATGTTGTATAGGTTGTAAAGGAGGAGGAGGTGGCAATGACATATTGGGCCAATTGACTACACCAGAGGGAGGATTAGCATGTACATTTTCCCAGACATCATTGGTTGGTGGCATATGCGGTGGCTCAGGAAACTCATCTATATTTGGGTGTGGCTGCAGGGGAGGAATACCATATGCCTAAGGTGGCTGGAAAGCAGGGTGGTCAGTGAGGTTCAAATAGTCGGTTTGAATCAATTGATTAAATTCCTATGAATTGGCATTGAAATGGATGGAGAACCTCATTCTTTTGTTTCTTCCTCTTTTCCCAAATGCATTAAGCATTCTACCTCTTTGTCCTATGTTACCCCTATTACCAGAGAAATTGCTTCCACGGTTGAAGAAACTCATCTATATTGCATCAATGATCCAATTAGTATATATATACAAGTTACAATATATTAAACATCAGATACTATTTTCCCTTCAAATAATTTAACAATGGCTCTGAACTAACCAAGCAATCAAGAATGCCAAGGAAATATGAAAGGGAATAAAGAAAACAGGGAAGAAAATTATAATCTCCCTTTTCTCTGCTTGTTGTTTTAAATATTCAAACTGTGCATTCTTTACCAAATTCCTCAATATGATTAGTCACTAGTCTCTTTGAACATGGGCAATGAATGGGATGAAATTATAAATGATATAGGAGTAATGAAAAGGGATTTGTAATTTATGAAAAATGTTAAAGATAACAGGAATGCATGATACATGTTCATAATCCATTTCAGTCAAATCTGATCATAACTTATATTATTTTTCATTTGAATAATATCATCACACTTTATAAACCATTTTCCAATATTGAAATATGCCTGACATTTCATTTATGCACGATATATCTACACCAAATAGCAAGTTGTTCATCATCATATTGTTGATTTATGCAAAATTGTTCTCTTAATAGGTCCACTTTAACAGTTTATTATAATCAATTATATTAACAAGGGGAATTGTTCCATGAATTTTTTTAATGAAATATGATTTGGGATATTCAGGAATAATTTTTGGAAAGTGGTATAAGATGAATGGATAATACCATGTTTACATAAAAGACAAATAAAATTTAAATCCATATATCAAACCTTTCATTTATTTTTACTTGTAGATTCAACTTATCAAAAATTATGACTATTTTGAATTCATTGTTAGATATGAACCAAAATAATCAAATAACCACAGTATGCAGTGAAGTAAGTAAGTTCACTTAAGATAAATGCAACTTTTAGGCCACATTAGTTATACTAGTCGTAATTTCAAAGGGATGTCATGGTCAACAAAAATGCCCATGGTCCAAGTAATATATCCAATAGTGTGTATAGAGTTGTAGCATACCAGATATTCCAAATTCATATCCTTTAATTTTGAAACATTGTCAACGAAGAATAGATTCTATTGTTTCTTTCAAAATATGACAGGATTGAGCATAACCAAGGTTCGAAAACAAATAACCAAGTAGCCAAAAAATATAACAATTCTTTAAGAACAAATTTTATCAACCAAGTCTCATACTTGTCAATTAAAGCCACAACTTGTTTTTGCAAGTAATAAGAGAACAAATAGTCCATATAAACTCTTGAATTCAAAACAATTTTCGTTAAAGTTTTGCCACGAGTTCGAAAACAATTTAACGAGACAATAATATATATTACTCAAAATTCTTCAACTCAAATACGAACTCGTAAAAACCCATTTTGGAAACAACAAAAACCAATGTTTGGATGCGAAACAATATAAAAGGAACATGTCCTATTGAATCTTAACCTCAATTAAAAAACTAATGGTCATGATTTCGAAATCTCAGCAAGAAACAAGGGTTGATACATAATAATGTTGATTGAGTAAGTAGGGAAGAGCAAACAATTTGTATGCATAATATGAATATGGACTCAAAACCAAAGTCAACCAGAACCTTTGTTGGTCGCAAAACCAAAGAAAACACCTTATACATATATGGTATATCCATTCAAACATTTGTTAAGGTCACGGGTTCAAAACCCAGATTTTACTCAACAAAGATAAAATATTTTATGTTGGTTGCAAGCTTATGCATGATTGTAAATTGATCCAAAAATGAACCACGGTTGGGCATATACTCACATACTGATGAAACTTTTAACCAAGACTTCAAACAATACAAGACCCATATCCAATATAACCAGGTGGCTTGAAACCATGTTTTCCCAGCTAGAACATAATACAATAAAGAAATTGTTACAGGAACTCGAACGCAGGTCATAACTTTCATTTATATCAAATGGGTTTAGTTTCAATGGCCATTTAGAGAGCCAAAGACTGATAAAATTGTAGAGGAATGGAAAGTGAACATAAATGAAGAGGAATAAGTTCAATAAAGTATTATACCAATTCCTTTTATTTCACAAACATAAACCCTTAAACAATTACCCCATTGAGAGCGAGAAGCAGGGAGAGAGAGAAACACACTCAATACCAATCAAGAACACAGAGCCATTCCTAAATTATCGCTTCTCAAAACACATGTATAAGATGTTTAACAAATTGGCGAGTACATACGTTTCCTTTCTACCTTTTTTTTTTATACCAAGGTCAATACGAGACAATTGCCACAACTTCCAGGAGCAAGGTTTCCAAGCTGGTGTTATAGCTAATTTTGTCTCGCCCCATGCAACTTGCTTGGATGGCCTTTCCATTTCCCTATGCAGACTTGAAGTCCCCTTTTCACCTTCTAGAGCCAAAAAAACACATTTTTCCACATATACACACCATACCAATTAGACAACAAGCGTATACCTAGGTTGCTCCACTACAGCCCGTGTACATCGGGTTTGGTGCTCAAAATTAAAAATTGTGTCGGGTTTCCATGTCACGTCACAAGATCCATGATCCTTGACCTTCCATATACTGGAAACGTTCTGACTCAGCCCTTCAATTCCATTTGAAGGCTATAAATTAAGCCATATCCAAGCCGTCGAAGAGGAGAGAATTCAACTTTTGAGAGAAAAGATACTCTGGAGAAATTTTCACTTCACATTGAGTCTGTATCTCTTTATCCTTTAAAGTCTGAACTCATTGTTCACCCCCCAAGCTCTTCCTTTTTTTATGGAGAAACTCATTGTCTCCTTTATATGATCTTGCCTTTGGTGGAGGATTGAAGTGGTGGAGGCCCAGCTGGAAGGGACTTAGTTTCTCAGTTTCGAGATGTGTCGACACAGAAGTTTGTCACCTATATACTTATGTTGATTATTTTAATAGAAATATTATTTTCTCGTCCAATTGATATCTTGCAAATATTTGAATTAATATTCCATTGGCATATTTGTCACGTGTGTTAATGGATTATCCTATTTTATATGCTAACATCATATATTATCACCATATGATTGTGTGTCTTGGTTGTTGAGGACAAGTTGCAAGTATAAAATTTTGAGTTATGTGCTCAACGGTGGTCTTCATCGAATGTCCGGACGAGGTAGGTTTTTGACCTTGTCTTCTTAGCATTTCATTTATATAGCATACTTGGGATTAGAGTTGATTTCTGCAGTCATTCCATCTATTGTGGTTTATCCCTTTCCATAGAGAGATTTTCCTCGTAACAGAATTGGCGACCATACTGGGAATTGAATCTTTTGTTCGGGGTTTGGAGTGTTTTTCTCCTTGACTTGGTCTCTGTTAGCTTGAGTTTCCTTATCACCTGATTTCTTGACAACCTATTTTTACTTTGCATTTGACTTTTTTGGCCTAATCCTTTCCCTAGCAGTGTTTTACTACATATACGCAGGTTTTCCCTTAACAGACATGTACATACGCAAGTTGTCCTTCTATAGGGCGTGTACATACACGAGTTTTGATCAAACAGTCGTGTACATCAAGGTTTTGGCTTAGTGGCTGAGTTTGGTGTTTGTTGGGTAAGTTTGGTTGGTTGTTGAGTCTTCTTGGGTCTTTGTCCTAATTGTTGAGTGCTTACAGAGTGATAGTGAACCTTCTTATTGTTGAATTTTCGGGTGGTATTCTTTCTTATCATATTTTTCATTGGTTTCCCTTGCACATTGGTCTAAGTGTTTTCTTCCTGGTATCCTGCTTGGCTTGTCTCTTTTTTCTTGTAGTAGGGTTATGTGTGAAGTTGTTACTCAGTCCTTGCATTTTCTTTTCTTTATATTGAAAATACAAACAAAAATTGCTCATTTTTCATTATGGCATTTTCTCTTTTGATTATCTAGTATTGATCTTGACACATTTGGAAAGATTGCATTTTATTGAAATTGTAGAAGTTGCATTGAAAGTTGCATGTGAAGCATACCATCTCTTGAGAATTTAAGATTAGGACTTAACACTATTTTTATATTCATTTCTTTGATATGCTGAGTCATAATATCATCAGTTTCACGACCATACCTATTGAGTAAACAAAAACCATTAAAAGTAACCATAATTAACTAAAATTGATTAGAAACGATTTTATTTTCCAAAGTACACAAACAAGCATAGGATATAGGGCCTTGGAATAGGATTTTGTGAGTAAACTTCTCCAAGGCTATTAAACTAAATATATGTGTTTGACCATGGAGTGGTGAAATCCATTATGTAATTACTGCTGCTAGGAGGCTCCGCTCACACCGGAGTTAAGCACAAGGTCGCGCGAAGTTGGTTGCAGAGATAGCCCTCTAATACCTTCTTAGTGTCAAAGATATTTATGTGGTTTCATTCATATATGGGGGTCTTTCATATACCTTTACCTCTGTGAGAGGCAGTGCTTTGAATATTCCAGGCTTTGTTACCCTGCCCATAAGGTGGACCAGAGTTATGACTGTTCATTTGCGCATTGGTTATATCGTGGTGGCTCTAGTTGGTTGACATAGGTAGCCACATAGGTTACTTGCAAGGTTTATTCTACAGGTACCCTGAGTTAGATAAGGGTCGGACAACACACAACCTTTATGGAGGATTACCTCTCTGAGGGGATCTGACCGACTGCGTTGTTAATCCCACGAGGGCCCTTATAACTGATTCTAATACCTCCAATCTTTTGAAGGGAGTCGCAGGCCCCTCTTGGGCGAGGCATACCTACTCTAGTGAGGGAGGCCCTTTTTAGCTACTATATCCTATTTGTGTGCATTTTTTCTTTTTGCTTCATTTTGGTGTGCTCTTTGATTGTTAGTTGGCCCTAAGATTTGGTTTTATATATCAAGTCTTGAGTCATCGTGGAGCAAGACGAACCTCCTCGCAAGTCTCATCGTTTGTTGAAGTTACCACCATAGTTTGAGTCTTTACTGAAGTTTCCTTCTAAAACGAATAAAGTTAATAGGCATGGTACATATATCTCCACATCCCATACTTGTGATTATCCAGTTATGAGTACTAAGTCAAGTCTGAATGACACTGGGAGTCCCTCGACTCCTACACCTTTTGTGGTTAATGGGACTCCTTCGGCTCCTTCAGCCGCTACGGTTGTTGTGTCGGAGGTTCTCGTCCTTACTCCTATCCATCCTGTGGTTTCTACTCGACCCATAGAAATGAACCCTTTTGTGTCTCTTTTTGGTACGTCAGGATACAATGCTCAGTCCATACCTTCAGTATCTAACCCTTTTTCTTTTGGTATGCCCAATATGACATCGCAAATTTCATCCTCCATTCCAATGAATAATGCAAATCCTAGTCTTGGACCTAGGGGCATGGCTCCTCTGCATACTCCTCTCTCGTTTGGTGGAGATCATATTCCCCAAATGACTCCTACGGTTGGATGCCAACCTCCTTTCTCTTCCGAGTCTAATCCTAGTCTCAATGCTCCAAGATGGAGTACTCAATCGGGCGGACAAGCCACTTCCTATATTCCGTCTTTTCCCCCCTCTACCTCCATGTTGATTCTGACAAATGCATTTGTCATGAAAAATCCACCTCTATCCTCCATATTTCCACCCGGAGGGAGTCAGTTTCACACTATGGGAAACCCCCAGCTTGGAGCTCCTCAAGTTGGGGGAAATGTTTATCATCCTCACTATGTCGCTCTTGTAGGTATGGTGCCCATACAACCTCTTATGAATCAGTTTGGAGGAGGATATTACCCTACCCGACAGGGTCATGGTGTATACCAAAACCTTGGATGGTCTGCAATCCCTCAACACCAATCTTTCCCGGCAGCATGGGCTTAGACGTCACAACCCAAGCTCCCTTTTCTAGCCATGCTTAATATGCCAGATTTGTCAAGATTAATGAATGACCTANCATCTTTGGTGCTCATCCAATTCCCTTAATCACGATCCTATTTGTTTGAGACTATTTCAATGCACTCTCATGGGGGTTGTCGCAAAATAGTACATTGAGATACTAGGGGGAACATACAAAAACTTTAATCATAAGATTTTGTTCTTTTTCAACCACTTTCATTTGTCGATTCGTTATGATGCCAGCATAGAAATTTTGTCATCCTTTCGCCAAGATAAATCCATGCATATCTCGGACCATATCCAAGAGTGGTGTAGACAAAAGAGGTTGATCAAAGCCTACATTCCTCCAGAGTTTATTTTGGAGTGGTTCCTTAAGTCCTTATTGCCTTATATTTCAGAAGATGTTTCTACATCTGGGGTAACATTTGAGGAAGAATCTATTTTCAAAGCCCAACAACTGGAACTCATATATGCTCAGTCTAGGATGTTGTATGAAATTCTTCCTGATTCGTCGCGGTCGAATTATGACCCTAGACAAAAACCTGAGCCTCATGTTGATGGCATCATAGGCTCTGCAAATGCTAAGTCTACAGACTTGGTGACGAACCAATTGAAGGATTTGTCTCTTAGCCAACTTGTAGCAGTACAAGCTTCAACTTTGTCCTCTACTCCCACTCAGTCAGTGAATGTGAATTCTATACTGTCGTCGTCCAACCCAAATGGTAACCAGCAACCATGCGGGAATAGAAAGAAAGGACGAGATAATAATCGTAAGGGTGGGAAAAATAATAACAAATCCAAGGACGACACTAACAATGATAGATCGAATAATAGTGTTGGTGAGGGAAAGAAAGAAAAACGGAAGGTGAAGTATCCTTGTAAACTTTGTAAATATGATCACCTTCCCCACCTATGCCCCAAAATCGAGGAAGCCTCGAGGCTCTTGTCGCAACTACCCGTTGTGATGACCAATCTGTTTCCACATAATCAACACATGTCTTCAGGGTCCTCCAACACCGCAAATGCGTCCAGCGAGAGTAAAAACCTCACAGCACATGAAGGTGATCGTCTATGTGTCAACATGGTCAATTCTCAGATCAATGTAGCCACTCGATCTCACGATTATGGTTCTTCAAAAACTATTACAGGTCAAGAGTCTCCCCCTCCTCCGAAAACACCTTTACAGATCGAAAATCTAGAGCCTCTGCCTCGTATTCCAAAAGGAGTACTAAAACACTATGTCCACAATACTAATGTCAGAGCTTCCCAGAACTATTCGATTTTCGAAGATCTGGGTCAAACCTCTTGTGCAATGTCAGCTTTGGAGGTGCTCCAAACGTGTCCTTCACAAAGGAACGCCTTGTTATCTGCTTTAGGATCTCTATACCTGTGTGTCTCAAAGGTTATTAAGTTTGACGTCACGGATGTTAAGCCTCACTTGCCTTACCACGTGGCCTTTCAAATCCATGTGGAATACATGAAATATACCATCAAACACATTGTAATTGATTAAGGTGTTGCAACGTGCATGATGTCCCTAACTTGTGGGAAAACCATTGGCTCTCTAACTCTATCCCAATCTATGACTATGTTGACCGCTTTTGATGGACGTTCTTTTCAACCCCGTGGAATTCTTCTCTTTTTTTTGGTCCAGTTAGGTGGAAAGATAGTGGAGGTTGATGTCGAGGTGGTTGATGCGCCCCTTGTCTACAATTTATTACTAGGGCGTAATTGGATTATGCCATGACCAACCTTCGATCCCAGTGATCGACAATTCTCAGTAGGAAACTGAGGATATTGGTGTCGGAATGTATTCCTCTCTCATGGGTAGCTTTGATTCCGTGGAACCAATCCATCACATTTATTCCATTTCCAGTAGGTCTTCGTCGTCAATGAGGTCCGTTCCTTTTTGTACTTAGTATTTCAACGATCCTTGGACCCTACCTTCCTCAAACATGTCCTGTGAAGGTCAGTCACATATTGGGATGGAAATTCCACTATCAGCGGCAGACGTTGCATATCAAGCTATTCTTAACACTAGTGTTGACCTGGATCCTTTCTACTCGTAGACGAACAAGGAGGATCTCGTTCTAGAGCTTGTATGGGCCACCCAATCATCTTTTTCACATGATTTCCTCCACGATACTTTAGCTTCAGATGAAGCCATATTAGAGGCCATGTATGGTCCCGACAGGCCTTGGGATGATATCCATCATTGCTCCTATTTTCTCCCAGAACTTGTTAGGATCGAACAGGACAAATTCAGATCTACCTTGAGTGAGATGGTCAATCACGTTGTGGTTCCACTAGATATGCATGGTATTTATGTCGAAGGAAACATGGTGAATATTTTTCCTACCATCACGATCGACATCTCTTGAATTCCTGGAAAATTTGAGAATGTATATATCGATGCGGATTGTTTGCCTGAAGAAATTCATATCTACACCGATCTCTTCAAAGAATTTCATGACGTATTCACTTGGTCATACAAAGAGATGTCAGGGATCGACCCTAGCATTGTCGAACACGAGATCGAGACTTATCCAGAGGGTAGACTTGTTCGGCAACATCTTAGAGATGTTAATCCTAGGAAGGCCGCTGCTATTAAGGCAGAGGTAGAAAAGCTACTTAATGTTGGTTTCATCTTCCCAGTTCCCTTGACTGAATGGGTATCCAACCCCATTCCTGTGAATAAGAAACAAGGAACCATCTGCGTATGTATGCATTTTCAAGACCTGAACAAGGCTTGTCCTAAGGATGACTTCTCGACTCCTTTCATCGCTCAGATTCTTGATGAGTACGCGGGAAGAGAAGGTTTTTCTTTTATGAACGGATTTTCAGGATATAATCAAATTCAAATCAAACCCAAGGATTAACATAAGATGAGGTTTGTTTGTCCTTGGGGTAATTTTGCATACTGAAAAATGTCTTTTGGCCTTAAAAAAATCAGAGTAACCTTCCAACGCACTATGACCTTTGCTTTTCATGATCTCAAACATATTTTTGAAGCTTATCTCTATGATCTCGTTGCTCACTCTTGCAAGAGAGTACATCATTCCACTCACCTTTGACTAATATTTGAGAGATGTTGTTATTGTCGCATCTGTTTGAACCCTCACAAGTGCATCTTCTGTGTTAGGTTTGGTCCTCTTTTAGGATTCTTAGTCTCTGAGCATGGGATCATGGTGGATCCTATGAAGGTTGAAGCAATACTTCGATTGCCTCCCTTGCGCAACATTCGTCAACTTCATGGTTTATAGGGGAAGGCTAACTTCTTGCGTCGATTCATAGTGAAATATGCCAATTTAACTAAGGGTTTCATGCATATTTTGAAGAAGGACAATCCATTTATATGGGATGAGCGAGCCCATGAATCCTTCGATGCTCTTAAGAAATCCTTGGTATCGGCGCCTCTGTTGAAGCCTCCATACTACAATAGAGACTATTTGTGTTATATCATCGTGTTTGAAGGGACGGTTGGTATGGTTTTGGTTTAGGAGGACAATGATATCCATGAGCACATTGTCTACTATCTTATTCAAAACTTAGTCGGTCTTGAACTTAAATACTCTCACATTGAGAAACTAGCCTTGGTTGTCATACATGCGGTTCAAAGATTACAGCATTATATATTACCTTTCAAAAGTACCATAGTTGTTGATATCAATCCATTTCAATACGTCCTTACTAGGTGTATCATAGGGGGAAGATATAATAAGTGGATTGTGATTTTGAAAGAATTTGATCTCGATTTTGCTTCAGTGAAGTCTAGGAAATTGCTAGTTTTTATCGAGTTGATATCAGACTTCCCTCAACTAGATGAGGACGTTATTCAGGACGATTCATTCGCGGATGAACATATCTTCCTTATCTCATCTTCGTACCCTTGGTATGGAGACATTCTAATTTATCTTCAAACCTTGAAGCTATCCCAACATCTATTGAGAGACGATCGACGACGTATACGTCATCAAGCAAAAAAATACCTTATCATCGACAACACTTTGTATCGTTGAGGAGTAGATAATATTTTGCATCATTGCTTGAATCACGAGGAAGTTGAGTCGGTTCTCAATGATTGTCATAGTGGGGCTTGTGGTGGTCATCTATCTGGGCTTGTGACAGCCAAAAACGATTTGCGAGCCGATTATTTTTGGTCGTCAATTTTTAAAAATTGTGTTGAAGTGATCAAGAAGTGTCATCCTTGCCATGTGTTCATTTGGAAAATGCATTTGCATCCAGTCCCTCTTCACCTAGTCATCACCATCGATCCCTTCACCAAGTGGGGGGTGGATTTTATGGAATGTAACCCAGCTTCGGCTGGGGGGCATTAGCATATAATTTTGGTCGTGGATTACTTAATGGGCAGAGGCAGTGCCTACCATTAAATCCAATGGTAAGATGACAACATTCTTCGTATTCAACCAAATTATAGCTCGGTTTGGAATCCCAAAGGATATTGTCACCGATCATGGCAGTCACTTTCAGAATGAAATGATGAAGGAATTAGCATCAAAATTGGGGTTTAAAAATGGTCATTCTTCCCCTTATTATCCTCAGGCAAATGGACAAGTAGAAGTTGTGAATAAATCTCTCAAGACCATCTTGCAAAAAATTGTCAGCTAGAGTAAATCTGACTGGCATCTAATGCTTTACCCTGCACTTTGGGCATATCGAACCTTGGTAAAGAATTCCACTGGTTTTTCTCCTTTTCAACAAGTACACGGTGTGGAGTCGATCCTTCTGATTGAATGTGAAATCCCTTCCATTAAACTAGCAGTTGAGATCCTTTCTGCACATCAAATATAAAAGAACACATCGTGCACCTGGAGCGTCTAGATGAGCAGCATCGAGATGCCTCTATAGCTATAGAAGTGAATAAACGATGTGTTAAGGTTCAATATTATAGGTATGTTTGTCCTCGACGGTACGCTGAGGATGACTTGGTCCTCTTGTATGACCAAGCCAAAGAAACGTTGGGGGCAGGAAATTTCAACCCCATGTGGCAGAGTCCTTATATCGTGCGACGTGTTTTAGAAAAAGGAGACTATGAATTGCAGGATTATGAAGGGAATATGTTGGATGAGCCTAGAAATGGGCTCTACCTGAAAAGATATTACGCTTGATCCCTCAAGATTGGGCGTGACTCTTTCTATACTAGTGTATCTTAGTGTATATACATATTTTCCCTTGTGTCATTGCTTGCTTATCAATTTTTCCCATGGTTGGCAGATGTCCACAAAGTCTTTAATTTACTTAGAATTCGCAGATGGTGCCAGTCATCATACACAGAACATGGCTTTTGTCTCTTGGGTCATTTACTCACACAAGGGTCAACTGATGTCTTCAGGTGGCATTCATCCAGAGCCATCAATGAATAATGTGGTTGAGTATAGCGTCGTTAAAGAGCTTTTGTGTGACGCCAATTCACATGGTGTTCAGTATTTACAGGTTCGCCTGGACTCCCAGTTAGTCATATGTCAGTTAAACGACAGTTACCATGTGCGAGACCCTACTCTACTCTGACAATTCCTATGGCTATGAATTTTGGAACAATATGTTGATTTTCTCACTTATAATCACATACCTAGAAGTTCTAATTATGTATCTTATGCATATGTTAATTATGTTTTAGATTGGAATTTGTCACATAACTAAGTAAAGAAAACACATCCTCATCCAGATTATTTTCGACACGAAATGAGAGCGGAGATATAATAAAGAAATGTACAAAGATATCTCGGATATCCAATCATATAACAGAAATGTCTCAGATATGCAACCATAAACACAAATATACAGTAATACACAATTTTCTATTAATGAGCAAAATTGTACAAAGACTGTAAAAATACAGAGTGAAAGACTCACTAAAATGGTGGAAACTTATCTCTGAGAAGAGATGTGTCTGCTACTCGCATTTGAATGGAGATGATTTTACAATGAGGCTCCAAATGTCTTTTTATCATTAATAAAATCCAAAACCCTAACCCCGGAAGATGAAAAGCCAACAGTTTTATGGACCTCGTTTTGGGTAGTTTGGTGTATCAAATTCTCAGGGGCGTAACTTTAGCATACGATCTTTGTTTGGGGCGCACGATAGCTCGTTGGAAAGGTATCATAGAGGAGATTCATTTTTGGGTCTCAATCGAAGCCTTCAAATATCATTGAGAAGATTGATCACAAAAAACCTTCATTTAGGCACTCAAATGGCCTTGAAAGTTAAAAACTGCTAAAAATAGTAAATTACCAAAATTACTAGAAAATTGTTTTAAGATAGTTGGAAAAGGTGGGTGGCCACCAATAGACACCTGGATCAATCCTCCCTCCTTAGGAAGCAATGGTCTCCATTGCATTGAGTTCCCGGGGGAGAGGTAAAAGCGTTTGTTGAATCTGGATCTTGATGAGTTGCTTGCCTTGTTGGAGAAGTTGCAATGCTTAGCTTGTTGAAGGTTGTCAGGAACTTGTGGCTCGAAGGGTTAGACCTTTTTAACCAGTCCGGCTACATGATATGCCTATGTGCAGAAGGATTTTTTTTGCTTTGCTGCAATCTTGCCAACCTACTTCTATTGGATAGAAGGTGCTTGATTCGAGACTGTAGTGGTTGTCATATCCTTTTGTTCACCTTTCAAACAGATTGTGAAGAAGCTGAATTTTGTAGTATGAGATACTACCTTGCAGCATTTTTTAGGTGGGATAGTAGTTGGAACTACCTCTGGTATTATGTAGAGATGACCCCCCAAAGTAACAATATCACTATGGGGTCAAAACTCATAAACAGCATGGCGCTTCCACATATATGGTTGGCCCAAGAAAACATCACAGACATCCAGTGGGGCAACATCAGATAATAATTCATCCTTGAAGGGATGGATGTCGTATGACAATCAGCATTGTTGGCTGACATGAAGATATCATCCTTGGTGAAGCCACCTGATCTTGTATGGCTGCAGGTGTGGTGTTGTCGACAATCCCAACTATTTGACGACCTATGTTGAGATGAGGTTCTTCTGGATTACGTTATCAACAATAAAATGCAGCGGGGTCCCTTTCACCCAAAATTGTGAATGAAAAAGGCGCTCCCCCTCTTCAGGATCTGTTGGTTCTTCTGGTTGAATTGTTGCGGTCGCAAAAACAGCAGTGGGGTCTGCGTCGATGATCTGTCTTTTACCAATATTTTCAGAATCAGATTATGAATCAGGGTTCAGCTCCTTGTCTTTGATCTCGACCACCAATGACTATTTTGAGTGAAATGCATCGGTGTTGTGCCAGTGGATTTTGTGGAAATTGCACCATTTTCCAGTGTCCTTCTTCGTCTTCCCGTGACCCTTCTTTTCATGTGGCTTAGAATGGTTTTCAGGAAGTTGTTTGTTAGGATCATCTTTCTCATACTTTGGTTGTTACGGATTTGGAGATCCTAACTCCCGTTTGTCCTGGTGCCTAAATTTCTTCTCGATTTTAACAACATATCGATACGCAACACCGAGTGATGAGATATCCAGAAAATCCATTTTAGTTTGGATGTATCTGTGTAGATCCCCGCGGTATTTCAGAACCAAATGTCACTCGGAGTCTTTGATACCCAGCTTGGTGTGCAAGGTATGTAAGATATTGGTGAACTTCGGCACTTCTTGGCCCCTCTCTTGCCACGGTGTGGTCCATCTCATGTACTGGTCTTCATACTTGCCAACAAGGTAATATTGTTCCTTGACCGCATCCACAAAAAAATCCCAAATGGGATCGGCCCCATATATTCTAGACTCCTCTGTGGAACTTTTATCCCAGTAAGTTTCCCACCAATGTTTGACATGGGGGAGAGCCTTAAGGAGTGCGAAGGTGATATTTTCCCTATCAGAAAAATGGTGAACAAATAAATAACCTTCTAGCAGATTTAACGATTTGTCTAGGGCATCTGCATCTATCTGACCTTCAAATACAGGAGTATCAAAATTAACCTGTACCTTGAAAGATGAGGTGCATCCAAAGTGATCACTTGATGAAGATGCATCTATTTTTATCGGCAGGTGTTGAAGGATGTGGGTAAAATTCTCCATCATTTCTTCCCTTTGTCGCGTGAGAGCTTGCTCAAGCAACAGAATAATAGAATCTTCTGCTCCGTCGTTTTTCTTTTCTTCCACCATGGATGGTTTCTTGGGTGTACGAGAGTGATTTTCATCAAGTGATACAAACTCAAGACCCAACTTTATATACTCGGACCTCGTCGGGGACATGCACTGAAAAATGATCAAGAGTAGCCTGCTTTGATGCCACATATCCAGATTATTTTCGGCACGAAATGAGAGCGGAGATATAATAAATAAATGTACAGAGATATCTCGGATATCCAATATAATAACATAAATGTATCAGAGATGCAACTATAAACACAGAGATACTGTAATACACAATTTTCTATTAATGAACAAAAATGTACAAAGACTGTAAAAATACAGAGTGAAAGACTCGCTAGAATGGTGGCAGCTTATCTCTGAGAAGAGATGTGTCCGCTACTCGAATTTGCAAGAAGATGATTTTACAATGAGGCTCCAAAGGCATTTTTATCATAAAGAAAATCCAAAACCCTAACCCCAGAACATGAAAATCCAACAGTTTTGTGGACCCTGTTTTGGGTAGTTTGTGGTATCAACTTCCTGGGAGCGTAACTTTGGCATACGATCTTTGTTTGGGGTGAACGATAGCTCGTTGGAAAGGTATCATCAAGCAGATTAATTTTGGGGGCTCAATTTGAGCCTTTGTCTATCATTGGGAAGCTAGATCCCAAAAAACCTTCATTTAGGCCCTCAAAATGGCCCTAGAAGTTAAAAACTGCTAAAAATAGTAAATTACCTAAATTACCAGAAAATTGTTTTAAGATAGTTGGAAAAGGTGGGTGGCCACTGATATCCACCTGGATCAATCCTCCATCCTTAGGAAGCAATGGTATCCATTGCGTTGAGTGCATGGGGGAGAGGGAAGAGTGTTTTTTGAATCTGCATCTTGATGAGTTGCTTGCCTTGTTGGAAAAGTTGTGTTGCTTAGCTTGTTGAAGGTTGTCACGAACCCGTGGCTGGAAGGGTTAGAACTTTTTAACAAGTCTGGCTACATGATATGCCTATCTGTAGAAGTAATTTGTGTGCTTTGTTGCAATCTTGTCAACCTGCTTCTGCTGGATAGAAGGTGCTTGGTCCAAGACTGTAGTGGTTGTCGTATCCTTTTGTTCACCTTTCGAACAAATTGTGAAGAAGTTGAATTTTGTAGTATGAGATACTACCTTGCAGAATTATTTAGGTGGGATAATAGTTGGAACTACCTCTGGTATTCTATAGAGATGACCCCCCAAAGTAACAATGACACTACGGGGTTGAGACTCATAAACAGCATGGCACTTCCACATATATGGTTGGCCCAAGAGAACATCACAGACAACCAGTGGGGCAACATCACATAATACCTCGTCCTTGAAGGGTTGGATGCTGTATGACAATCAACACTGCTGGCTAACACGAAGATCTCGTCCCTGGCGAAGCCACCCGATGTTGTATGGTTGCGAGTGTGGTGTTATCAACAATCCCAACTGTTTAACGACCTCTACTGAGATGAGGTTCTTCTGGCTTGCGCTATCAACAATAAAATGCAGAAGGGTCCCCTTAACCCACATTTGTGAATGAAAAAGGCACTCCCCCTCTTCAGGATCTATTGGTTCTTTTGGTTGAATTGTTGCGGTCGCGACAATAGCAGTGGGGTCTGCATCGATGATTTGTCTTTTACCATTATTTTCATAATCAGATTATGAATCAAGGTTCGTCTCCTTGTCTTTGATATTAACCACTAATGATTGTTTTGAGTGACATTCATCAGTGATTGTTGGCACAGCAGCAGACCCAGGATTCAGTTCTACAGCGCACCCGCATTTTCAACTTGACCAGCATTTTCAGGGCTTCACCAGCCTGTCTTTCCTTCTTTCTTATGAGGTGCTACAAAGGATCCATTGGTGGCGTTTTCCACTTGTTGAATCGTCCACGATCCATATTCCTTGTTGATATGTCTTCCTCGATATCCCCATACAACGACTTGTTTTCTCTTACTTCGCTCTATCTTTTCTGTTCTTTTGGTTACTTCGACCCAATCTCAATCAACTTGTCTTCCGTGTAGTTCACACTTCACGCTTCTTTCCTTAATCTTCGCAACCTTCCATAACCAAGGGCCAACAGGCCCCCAAAACTCACATGTGACTCATCCCGAGGCACTTCAGGTCTGAATCTTTTGTTTCACTTTGGCTTCAGACTACGCGGGGCAGCATTTGCTTCGTGCTCTGTCCCTCCCCACTGTGTGCTGACTTTCTTTTCTTATCTGGTACCCAGTTTCAACTGCACCTAGTACCTAGACCCTTCTTCTCATTCTTTTACTGAGAGCTGCGAGGCAGTTAGTTATCATAGTACAATTTTAATCGGCTCCCATTCACCAAACCTTCCTTCCATTCTCCATTCAAAGGTTTCAACTGCACAGCTCCTTCTTTTGTAACGTAAGCAACCTCATATGGCCCAAGCCAATGTGTCTTGAACTTCCCTAGGTGCTTCATGAACTTGTTTTCATATAACAATACCATATCTTCTTACTTGAAACCATTCTTCTTGATGTGCCTATCATGATAGGCATTTTCTCGTTCCTTTTGTACCTGCTGATGGAATCCTGCGATAAATCGAACTTCTTCTAGTTCTACCAACTGCGCAAGCCTCTCTTGAATAGCGCCAGTGTCATCCATATCAGTAAATGATGCAATCGTCAAGCTAGGAACTAAATATTCCATAGGGACAACTGCTTCTAGGCCATACACCAACTTAAATGGAGTCTGCATTGTTAGCTTCTTGCAAGTAGTTCTATAGGCCCATAGCACTACTGGTACTCTCAAATCCCAATCATCCCTATTCACACTGCAAATATTCGTCAGTGTTGTCTCCAAGATCTTGTTGAAAGCTTCGACCATCCCGTTCACTTATGGATGGTAGGGAGTACCCTTTTGATGGTGGACTTCAAAATCCTGAGTCAAAGCTTCAATAGTATTATTAATAAAGTGTGTGTCTTGATCGTTCATCAAGGTCTTCGGGCATCCAAACCTGGTTATCATATCCTCAAATATAAATCGCGCAACTGTAGTTACATTATAGTCCTTAACTGCTCTTGCTTCTGCCCATCTTGTCAAATACTCTGTCACAATAATGATGTATCTAGCTCCTGTGCGCTTCCCTAGTGGGTTTATAGGTCCCACGAAATCCATTTCCCATTTCTCAAATGCCTGCAAAGTCAGTTGTGGTGCTAATGACATATCATCTCTTATAGAAGGTTTCCAAACTCGTTGGCATACGTTGCAGGCTCTGTAGTACTCTTTAGCATCTTTGTGTAAGGTGGGCCACTAGAGGTCGACTCTCAGAACCTTCTGCATTGTTGCTTTCCCTATGTAGTGTCCTCATGTGATGCCTTCATGTGCTTCTACTAGAATTAGTGGTTGTTCTACCTCCATAACACATCTCCTCAAGATCTCATCATCTCCCATATTGTATATTTGTCCCGCTATAAGTGAAAAATCTGCAGCGCGCACTACCAGTTGTTTCTTCTGGATGATTGTATATTCACTAGGTGCCATTCTTGTTCACAGGAACTGGACTATCTCGACGAAGTGGTCATAAACCCTTCTTATGGCCAACAACTATGCATTTGGTAGTGTATCCTCCAAACTAGTAGGTTCCTCTCCATGCTCCAACCTAGACAAATGATCAGGTCCCTTGGTCATTCTCCCTGGCTTGACCATAATCTCAAAATCATATTCCTGGAATAACAATAGCCATCTGCATATTCTTCCCCCCAACACTGGCTTGTTGACTAGGTATTTCAACGCAGAGTGATCAGTGAACATATTAAAGTGGCCTCCCAACAAGTAGTGTTGAAACTTCTGCAGCACGTACACCATGGCTAAACCCTCCCTCCCAGTGGTGGTGTAATTTATCTCAACTGTTGAGAGCTTCCTACTAGCAAAGGCTAACGGGTGGTCAATATCTCCTGCTCCTGGTTGTGTTAACACTACTCTGAATGCAATAGAAGATGCATCGACATGCACATGAAATTCCTTGCTCCAATCTAGGAAAACTAGAATAGGCGTGGTAACCATTTTCTATTTCAGTGTGTCGAAGCTTTGTTGACATTCTTTTGTCCATTGAAACTGACAATCTTTCTTCAGAAGATTCTCCATGGGTGTTGTAATCTGTGCATAGCCCTTA
>ML796994.1:339108-368902 GCA_009831015.1 Picea engelmannii
TTTGGGTCTTGGAGTTTACGATCCCAACTTCTCGTTGTTCACGATGATAGAGGACAAAGGGTCAAGGTATGTAACGCCTTCGTTACTTCCGTCAATCTAATGGGCGTGAATGACTATGGGTCCTCCGACGAGATCTCATCCGTTGACTTATTTCCTCTCACAACACTACTATCTCGAAACCTTAATGGGGTCGCTCCTCCTCGTACAGGGTTAATAAGGCCTGTGCGTTCGAATCCTTATTCTGGGTTCTGGGTGAACCTTTCCGAGGAGGAAATCTCTGTAAAGAAATCCTTACCGGGGCATTCCCGGGAGCAGATAAAGGAAGACCACTTCCCGAGGATGGTTGGGCATGGTTAGCTTCATTTTATCGACGTAATTCGTGCATGGTATCCTTTGTGATAAGCATATATCAACCTATTCATATCAAACATTACGCGGACACTCGCATGCTGCAATTCCTTCACAATTTCACAGTTCTATGAGCTAATATCTACTCCTTATCATCAATTTCTACAGAGACATTCTTACACAGGAAACATTTACAATTCCACAAGTCTATGCACATATGTGACAGCATATTAATTTCAAATGCAATATAAGCAAAACACTTATCAGAAATAACTTCAGTAATGGAAGCAACTGCTGAGAGGGGTGATCGTTTCCACCCAACCGTAGGCGTAGTGACTCCTAATGGATTTACCACTAGCCACCCCTGAGTTGAGACCACGATGTCCTGAGACCTGCGTCTCTCTATCTGCCAGTGCCCAGGAGCGAAGGTTGCAATCCCCTCCTCTCTGCGGTCACTCACTCTGCATAGAACTGCCCGAGTTTCCCCTCGCATCCGCCTTCTTTCAATCGCTTCTGCCATACGCCTTATCCTCTCGCGAGGTTGTGTGTGGCACGATTACCGTTGCGCTGGTCAGTCATGATGGCTCTACGGATAGGCGGTTCACCTCCCCATCCCTCATCAAGCCATCAACCTACCAGCCTGCAAGGCATTTATTTCAGGGCTAGCGAGCCGCTTTTGGTTCTCCGGGCCAGTGGAGTCCAAATACGGTATTGAATTCTTGGTGGAAGTTAACGCCCCTTTTTCAAGGTGCCCTCCACAACCATCGTGGTCTCTTTTCCGTACATCCCCTCTCAGCAGTTCTGCAATAAATTCAGACTATCATTTACATTCATTGACCTCTTCCTGCAGGTCCATTTACAGTACATATTCATACTTATGAGTTTTTGCCATAGTCCTTGGCCAGTTCAGTTATATTTACAATCTGGGGGAAACAGGGTGTTACATTATCCAACATTAGTCTTAAGCATTCAATATGATTTTGTAATAAGCTAAAAACAATGTAATCATCAAAATATGCTTCCAAAAATTTGTGTAAAAATTCCTTGAATGCTTCAACCACCACCTTGGGAAAAATGGTTGGTGCATTCTTCAATCCAAAAGGCATCACTGTGTACTGGTAGGAACCACATTCTATTGCAAATGTGGTCTTGTGACGATCTTCCTTGGCAATCTTGATGTGGTGATAACCTAAAAATCCATCTGTAAAGGAATATACCTCTTGTCCTCCTACATTGTCTAACACTTCGTCTGTAAACGGTGTAGGGAATGGGTCATGAAAACAGACATCATTCAACTTTCTGAGATCTACACAGATCCTGATCTCTCATGTCTTCTTATCTCGTACCACCATAGGAATAATCCATTCTGACTCTTCCACAGATTCTATGATTCCTACTTCTAGCATTCGGTCTAGTTCAATCTTAACTTTTTCCTTATATTTCGGATTCAATCTGTAGGGTCTCTGCTTAACTAGCCTTGCAGCTGGTTTCAAGGGGATCTTCATCTCTCCCATGGGCCCTTTTATGCCCTTCATATCAGTGAACTTGGTTGGAAACAAGTCCTGATATTCATGCAGTAATTTTGTGATCTTATCAATGGTGGCATCATCCCAATAATCTCCAACATTGGCAAGCTTAGGTGCTTGCTCTGTCCCAATATTAACTTTCTTGATTTTGATCAGTTGTCCAATGAAAGGTATTTTGACTCCTGGTCCTTCTATGTCTCTCTCTCCTTCCGTTTCTACGATGTTCACATTCCTAGGATCATCGCCTTCTTCGGCATTGATATTGTAACATCCTTGCAGTTTCTGAAGAGGTGTAGTCCATTCATCCTCTTCTTGCTCCACAAAGAGGCTGGGTGCCTCCTCAAAGAATTTTTGTCTGACAACTTGTAAAGCTTGATCCATCGTGGGATACTAACTTTCAAATAAAAATGTAGCTACAAAGTTCTGAGTCATATCGTACCAATCTGAAGTGGTGAGACGCAATTCTTCTTGAAGATACCAATTGATAGGCTTTGTGTCTATATTATTGATGAATTTATGCACCCACTGCTCCTGAGGAATGTTTCTCCAGGCCTCCTCACAACCTCACACATGGTCCTTCGGACAGCTTTGACCTATGTATCTAACTTCGCATGCTTCGACTTGTTCTGAAAAGTGCGTTGTCATCAAAGTGCGACATTTCATCAAGTCCGCGATCTTCCTTTTATGTGTGCCCCGCCATCTTGTTGGAGTAGCTTTCAAAGCCTCATCTAGTGCCAACAATATTTGTTGTACTGGTACAACTTCTTCAAATTCTAGTAAGAAAGTTTCTAAGTGATTCAAACCATAAAAGGTGGGCAAGTTACTTACCGTTTTGCCGATCCAGCGAACTTCTCTGGTCAATCTGGCACATCTCCGCGCAGAAACTTCATACATTTTGTTCTACCAGTTCTGCAGTGCTTCTTCTGAGTCTCGTGAACATGAGTTGTCACTTCGCCAGCTTAAATTCCCATCTATTGTAGGATTAATGTAGTCATCCTATCTTGTTGTCAATTTATATATATTCTCTAGCTCATATGCGCGGTCTTCTTCTCTGATAGGTTATGTGTATATTCGACCTTCATTAGGATCCATAGGTGCAATGACCCTAAGGCCATCACCTTAAAATGTCATTCTTATTTTCTTTAAGTCAACAACAGTGGAATTGTTGAAAGCCCAATCAATTCCTAAGAGCTCGGGATAAGGACAACTATCATCAACTATCTCAATCACCTCGAAGTCCACAAATGTTCTTACCCCGTCTATGTCCACAGGGACATGTTCCAGCCTACCAAAGGGGCTTACTTCTTGCTGATTAACCATCCTAAGATTGATAGGGGAATAGATCAACTTAGGTTTTCTCATCAGTGCCCAAGTCTGTTTTGTCATAACATTGACTTTCGACCCTAAGTCGAGGACCACATAATCTATATCATAATCTCCAATTTGGGCATTAACGTGTAGTTCCTTATTTGTTCTTCTCTTTTTGGATAATTGATGTACTGATTTATTCAGTAGAGGGTCTACCCTTCCTATATCATATTGTCTGATCAAATTTTGTAATTCTTGTATGGATTTTTCATCCTTAATCAAACTAATGCAAGTACATAAGAATTCCATAAGTCTACTTACCTCTTTTCCTTCTCCAGGCGAATCAGACTGATCAAATGCCAGGGGTATTCCACATTCTCTCACTTCTAGTTGTGCCTTTGATGAAGAAGGTTGATCTCTTCCAAACTCTTTTCTTGCCTCTTCAAATGTCTACTTCTCTTTCTTTGGATCGAACTCCTGTGTCTTCTCCATAGCTCTTCTAACTCCTAATTCTTCCGTAATCTTCCCTGGAGTCACCCTGTCTTCTCTTGTAGCAGCACCTCCTCTAGTGGTAACGGTGACTCTAGGATCCACTCTGCGAGGTTCTGCTAAGATTAGTTGTACTTGTTGGTTCCCTCCTCATCTTTCCTGAAGTTTGGCTAACATCGCAGGACAATATTCTATGACATGTTCAAATGAGTTGCAGTAACTGAAAGTGGTACAAGGGTTCTGACAATCCCTTGCCAAGTGACCTGGCTATGTGCATTTATAACAAATGATCTGACCTCGAACTTGGCCCATACCTCCTCCTCGTCCTCTTCCTCTGAATCCATCTCGAGGGTTGAAGTTTCCTCTTCCTAGGGAGTTAAACTGCGTAGTATTTCCTTCTTGTTGTACTTCACCTTGAATTCTATATGTGTCTCTTGATCTCTCATGAAAGAGGTCATAAGCCCTACAATATTTCTCATTATGCCCCACGGATTTACAGAATGTGCAGTAAAGGTTGGTAGGTGTCTAGACATATTTTTGCATGTAATAGCATTCTCCAGGGTGATGTTTATTTCATTCTCCAGGGCGATGTTTATTTCTACATACCTCGCACCAAGGTAGAGTAACCTGCTTCAAAGGGCTCGGGACTCCTGAAGCCAAGTACTCGTGAAATAGAGGAAAGTTCTCCTTATCATGACCTTCTGATTTGCATCTGATACACCAAATATTTTCTCTTTTATCTTTTCCCTTATATTTTTTCATATCTTCGACTTGTAGTGATAAGCTAGTTAGCTGACTCAAAATTTGACTCATAGTTGAGCTGGACTCTCCCATAGGGGTTGATTCTAGTTTCATAGGGATCTCTAGTGCCTCAGCTTGCAACAATTAACCATTCTTTATTATGTTCGTCTAGAATCTGAAAACTCAAATTACCTGTCAGGGTCTTAAACCTCTGATCAAACTCCCAAACAGGTTCAGCTACTTTCTACTTGATTTCTTTCAACTCTGTGATGCACTGTGACTCTGACTTGGGTTTCTTGAATTCTACAATCGACGCAGTCTTGATCTCCTTCAATGGTTTCGGCTGGACAACTCCTTGGACAAACTTCATGTACCAGCTCAATACACGATCTTTCAAGGTAGTACTAAACTGAGCTCTCTTAACAGCTTCGTCGGTGAAATTCTTAATACTCCATACAGCTTCACATAAGAGCCAATGTTGATCAGGATCTTCAAATCCATCTCCCCTAAAGGTGGGTAACCTAATCTCATATGCCATAGATATTCCTAGGGTTTCTAACTAAGTATGCACTGAACCACTTGTACCAGTGCTCTGATTGCTTTGATAACTTAGGTTATTATGGTTACTTAATGTTGTTAAAACAACATGAGGTGTAATAGTACTTACTTCAACAGTCTGCACAGTACCTGAAGTTTCTGACTCTTCTTGGTGAGGTTCTTCAACCTTCCCTTCTTCTGCCCCAGCGGACTCTGAATGTTCCTCGTTCAGTAACTCTTCTTCTTCTCCACTGTAGAACCCTTCCTCCTGTGCTGGTGGTTTGTGATTCTGCTCAAACAAGTTCACCAGAGGAACTTCTCTGAAATTTCTCCCACTGCGCATGTGTCTGACCTCTGTATCGTTGTCGTTGTCTGAATTCTTGAACATTGTATTTTTCAATTTGACCCACTACTGTATCTTCAAGATGTTCTTCTCATGTAATAGCATCTTGATCTTCAACTTCAAAAATTGTAAAAATTTTCCTCTTGACCCCTTAAAGAAATATCTCTCTGCTGGACTATACGACTCTACTCTGTCAATATCAAACTCAGTAATATACCCTCTAATGGTACTATCAAACCAGTGATCTACTACTCTTGACACAGCATTATCAATTCGCTTGACCTTCTTGATCAGTGCCGACGTCCAAACCACAGGCGGTCTAGGTCTAATCTCAAACTGGGTATCTGTTAATCTAGCTAGCCACTCGTATAGCTCCTTATGAATTCCTCCAAAGAAAATCTCATGTATATCAGTAAAGATATACCTTCCCAACAAGTCTTTCATACTAATATTAGGGTTCTTATTATGAGCTTCAGCGAAGTCCTTCTCTTGTTCTTCTATCCACTTTTGAATCTCTGTCTTCGATGGAAACCACCTTGAAATTCCCTCAAGAAGATCTCGATCCCGGCAACGGAACCATTTGTTGGCACAGGGGAAGACCCAGGATTCAGTTCTACAGCGCACCAAAAAGCAGATCTCTCTCTCTCTTCCCTCCCTGCGCACCCAGCTGCAAAGTTGATCTTCGCACCCAGCTGAAGATCTTACAACACAGACTTCTCTCCCCACACAATACTTCTTTTTCAACAATAACAACAATCGCTCATCATAACCTAGTCGAACCCTTCCCAGGTAATCTTGACCTTTATTTATACATTACAATGACTCTCGGACAACCTTAGGCCAAAACCTAGGTGTCGAAACCACAAATACCAAAACCCTAGGTGTCTAAAACCCTACGTCAACTTGACCTGTGTTTTCAAGGCTTTGATAGCCTGTCTTTCCTTCTTTCTTGCGAGGTTCTCCAAAGCATCCATTGGTGGCTTTTTCCACTTGTTGAGTCATCCACGATCCATCTTCCTTGTTGATCTATCTTCCTTGATCTCCCCATCCAAAGGCTTGTTTTCTCTTACTTTGCTCTGTCTTTTCTGTTCTTTTGTTCACTTCGACCCAATCTCAGTCAACTTGCCTTCCGCGAAGTTCATGCTTTGCGCTTCTTTCCTTAATCTTCGCAGCCTTCCATAACCAAGGGCCAACAGTGTTGTGCGAAATCGCACCACTTTCCAGTGTCCTTCTTCATCTTCTCATGACCCTTCTTTTCCTGTGGCTTAGACTAGTTTTCAGGAAGTTGTTTGTTAGGGTCATCTTTCTCATACTTTGGTTGTTGCGGATTTGCAAATCCAAACTCTTGTTTGTTTTGGAGGCTAAATTTCTACTCGATTTTAACGGCATATCGATACGTAGCATCGAGTGATGAGATATCCATAAAATCCATTTCAATTTGGATGTATCTGTGTAGAGCCCCATGGTATTTCAGAACCAAATGTCGCTTAGATTCTTTGATACCCAGCTTGGTGCGCAATGTATGGAAGGTATTGGTGAACTCCGACATTACTTGGCCCCTCTCTTGCCACAGTGTGGTCCATCTCATGTACTAGTCTTCATAGTTGCCAACACGGTAATATTGTTCCTTGACCGCATCCACAAAAAAATCCCAAGTGGGATCGGCCCCATATATTCCGGACTCCTCTATGGAACTTCGCTCCCAATAATTTTCCCACCAATGTTTGACATGGGGAAGAGCCTTAAGAAGTGCGAAGGTGATCTTTTCCCTGTTAGGAAAATGGTGAACAAAGAAATAACCTTCTAGCAGATTTAACCATTTGTCTAGGGCATCCGCATATATCTCACCTTCAAATACGGGAATATAAAAATTAACCTGTACCTTGAAAGGCGAGGTGCCTCCAAAGTGGTCACTTGATGAAGACGCGCCTTTTGTTATCGGCAGGCATTGAAGGATGTGGGTAAAATTCTCCATCATTTTGTCCCTTTGTCACGTGAGAGCTTGCTCAAGCAACAGATTGATAGAATCTCTTGCTCCATCGTTTTTCTTTTCTTCCGCCATCGAGGGTTTCTTGGGCATATGAGAGCAATTGTCCTCAAGAGAGACAAGTTCGAGACCCAACTTGCTATACTTGGACCTCGTCGGGGACATGCACTGAAAAACAATCAAGAGCAGCCTGCTCTGATACCACATATCCAGATTATTTTCGGCACGAAATGAGAGTGGAGATATAATAAAGAAATGTACAGAGATATCTTGGATATCCAATAATAAAACACAAATGTATAAGATATGCAACCATAAAGACAGAGATATAGTAATACATAATTTTCTATTAATGAGTGAAAATGTACAAAGACTGTAAAAATACAGAGTGAAAGACTCGCTAGAATGGTGGCAGCTTATCTCTGAGAAGAGATGTATCCTCTACTTGTATTTGCAAGAAGATGATTTTAAAATGAGGCTCCAAAGGCCTTTTTATCATAAAGAAAATCCAAAACCCTAACCCCAGAAGATGAAAAGCCAACAGTTTTGTGGACCCCGTTTTGGGTAGTTTGGTGTATCAACTTCCCAGGGGCGTAACTTTGGCATACGATCTTCGTTTGGGGCGCACGATAGTTCGCTAGAAAGGTATTTCCAAGGAGATTCATTTTGGGGTCTCAATCAGAGCCTTTAGTGACAATGAGAAGCTCGATCCCAAAAAACCTTCATTTAGGCCCTCAAAATGGCCCCGGAAGTTAAAAACTACTAAAAATAGTAAATTACCAAAATTACCAGAAAATTGTTTTAGGCTAGTTGGAAAAGGTGGGTGGCCACCGATATCCATCTGGATCACATCCATACATGTACACGTTGTAACAAATATAAGAAAAGTCGAAGACAAAAATTTTATATTTCATCTTTTCAAAAAATATGGTGTCATGGTACAAAATGGGGCTCACACCCTCAAAATACATATATGGTCGGTAGGTATATGACCATGGAATCTACGCCTGTGGCGTCGAATGTGTATCATGGTAGCATAGCACGGTGTTTGTGAGACGTCGGAAGAGTCGCACCCATGCACATGGCACACCTACCACCTGTCGTTGCATAGCCTCTGGTAGATCCTCCACCTGAACCATAGGGATCTTGTGCGTCAAACAAGACATGTTCCCCTACACATTTTGAAGCACTCTCTCTGCATCTCCTCCTACATGCTCGTCTCCCTGGCTCCTCCACCGATGTCGTGGGAATCCATCTGGTCGTCGCAGACCTACATCTTCATGACAAACCAATTGTTACTACTTGATACCATACAAATATATTTGTGTTTTTTATTCTTTTTGAAAAAAAAAAAAATGAAATACATAAAAACTTTCTTACCACTATCACCATAGGTGGAGCCTAGTGGAAAAGGCATATATCGATCCCCTATGTAGTATATCCCAGCATAAGGGTAGTTTTTAATGACTATGACCTATCGACGCCACCAGAAAAAGAACGCATCATTGTAGGTGGTTGACACTCTACCACCTCCTAGACGCCTCATCACGTTGGTCCACCATGACATGGATGGATCATGGTGTTTGTGTGGAATGATCTCTACTCTAGGGCTCAAACCTGGAACCCTCTCAAAGAAAAAACTACACAAGATAGATGCAAACCTGAAGTTTCTCTTTCTCCCTTGTTTGCAATCCGACAGCTAGCTCTTCATGTTAGTCATCAGTGAGGTACACCAATCATAAATAGTGGGTTGCAAACACTCCACTGCATAGAACATGAGTGGCCTTGAAGCCTGGTGCAACCAGGCTGACCTCGAAATACATGTAAGAACAAGTACAACGATCTTCAAACTCGAGTTCTCAATCGCCCTAATTGGGAGTTGGCTCCCTACTTTATCTGTACCGGCAACGTAGTGGGTGGCAATGTATATCTCCATGGGAACTCCACCCCCATCCCCCCAGGCCTTGAGATTCACCACCTCGCCCCAGCAAGACAATCCTATAATGAAATATATGTCATCTACTTCAATCCTCAATGGTTGTCCGTCGAGAGTGAAGACCTTTGTCTCTGGATCCCAATAGTTTACAAGCATCTGGAGTAACCTCAATTGAGCCCTCATTCCTTTGAGAGCCCAAAATTTATAAAGGCCACACATTTTCAAAGATAATTGGGCCCCTAAATCCCTTTCCACTACTACATCTACCTCCTCATGCTCCCTCTCCCTCCATTCAAGCACCATCCTACCACAGGAAAGCCATTTTTTGAGTTAGATTTTGTAAAAAACTTGTTTGCAGACTTGTACATGGGTTGTAGTGTTAACAATCATGTGTAGTTATGCATATACCCAGGCAGGCTTTGCTTTGCCCGCGTATATGCCTCCATGTACGCGACCAGATGAACTGTCACCCACGTACACCCTAGTTTACATATTGCACCCTCTTAAACTCAAAAAATGAGGACTAAATTTAAATTTTAATCCACTAAAAATGAAGAGGAGAGGAAGGGCACTTACTTGGTCCAGGCGGTTGTTAATTTTGTTGATCGTAGCTCCCGTAATCGCCACTTGAAAGTCACGGGGAAAATGGCCTAAAATGCACTATGTGGGTGAAAAAACTCAAATGGTATGGTAAAATGGTCTATTTTTACTATTAGTAGAATTTTTTTACCCATTTCATATAGTTTGGGCTGATATTTTGACCTTATGGACTAATATTGCAATGGAAAGTGTTGGTTTTGGTGGTTTTTTCCAGGATTTTTTGCAGTTTCTAGCGTCATATCGCTCGTTCGTGCCTTCGATAGTTTTTTTTTTGTCACTAGCATATAAGGTATGTTCTCAATCCATTTTGAATTCTTGCATTGTCCTATGGTTGTGATCTATATAACTTAGGAACGAACCCACTTATTAGCAACACAGAACCTTCTTACGGCTACTAGAAGTGTCGTTATTGAGTGGTAGAGGCCCACCAAACATGTGTGCCCTAGTTAGAACCTTTATGCCATTTGGTTCCCATGCAGAAGTTATTCCATAGGACCGAGAGTTCCTTATAGTTCTAATATGACTTTGTGTTCGAACCTCATATTCTTACTCATAATCATTCTAACCTTCACCTATGGGACTCCCATCGAGTCTTGTTTAAGCTCTTTTCTGACTCTCTCAAAAGAGAAAATATTGTCAAGTGAACTTGTCTCTTTAACACTCATTAAATGGATTTGAAAGGACGTCTATCTGGTGTAAGTTTAACCCTTTTTCGGACCAAGTAGACTATTTACGAAAAAGGAACACTCTAGTCAACATTGGCTAGAAGAGTTCTCCTTGGTATTGTTTTATACTTTTTCGGGCCTAGGGGACTAAATTTACAAAAAAAGGACATTCTTCGGAGTTAATTTGTAATTGCATTCCATCCTCATGCTTGCAGTATTGAGCCTATTATCAATTCCCTCTTTCTCATTATAAGCCTCTTACCTCATCAATTTGCATCACTATCCAAGCAGAGCCTTGTTTATATCCTTTGTAGCTTGACACCTTGTACCCTAAGACGAAGCATTCCCCCGAGTGTCCATGCCCCGCATGCACTTCCTTGCATTGAGAATAGGTGTTTTCCATTGTTTGGAGCTAGTTGCTTACACGTGACACTTGTTTCCTCCCCTGTATCATAGCATTTATTAGTCTATGAAAAAAAAAAAGACGGGCGAGAAAAGAATATTATCTTATATCGGCAACAGTCATGTCGCCTTTGAACAGAGCACAAACTTTTGAGTCAATTGTCATCCAAAGTTTGGGTTTAGCATGACCTTAGAAATTTGAGCTCATTACTTAGAGCTTACTCCTCTGACTGGTTACTCTTCCAGTCCCTATGGAGAGTTTGTTGATGCCTCCTGCATCACGAGGTTTCATCATCAAGTCTGTGTTGCCTGAGTTGTCCATATGTCTCATGCTCTTGTTCAAAGGAAGTCTATAAGCCTGTGTCGACCATTTCTCAGAAGTCTTGACTTTACATGTCAGTCATACCCTCAGTGTATCTCAGAGTCACATGAAGTTGTAATCCTACCATGCACTCTAGTCCTACTTTCATTATGGGTAGGTAACCTTGAACCCAACAGTTGACATCTCTTCATTGGTTGTTGACTGGGGGGTTTCCCCTTTGTTCGACGTCAAGAAATCTATTCACGCATTGGGATTCATGCAGTGTCTTGGATGCCATTATCCTTATTGGTGGTTTCCTCTCCTTTGTCGACAATCTTCCTTATTGGCTGCTATTTAGAGGGTCTTTTCATGCACTACTTGCGTCTAGTTCATGCGAAAGATGCACAGGGCCATTGGCTCATGAACATCTTATTCGTCCAAGCTCCTTTTAATCATCAAGCTATTGCTTTGTACCTCACGTTGACTGATGAGAGATTCCCTAATTCTCTCCTTTCAATGGGTCTCCTTCCATCGACTTCAACTCATCTATTCTGCAAATGAAGCCTAGAGTCCTTTGAGTACCTAGAGGCTTGCAATCATCAGTGGCAGGTTCTCCCGCCATCGACAGTTGGGAATACATCAATGTCTCTTGATCGATGGATTCTTCAAGTGTTCAAGCTCAACACCCTTATTCACACTTGTAAGAATGTACTCAGTGCCCTGATACCTAATTTCATTATCGGTAGGTTGTCTCATGCTTGTTAACGTTATACCTTAATCACCGGTAATCAAACGAAGTCTCATTGTGTTTGACATCAACTCCTATATTCACATGATGTAGACTTGCACCTTCGGAGAATTTTGTAGAAGACCTCCAACTTACAGTAGAAACATTTCTATTATGTTGTTGTCTTTCATTGGACCAGTACCTATATGACTTCAGTGATCGTGGGAGATCAGATTGTACTCCATTCTATACAGATATCTTCAAATTAATTTTGAGACTAGTTTTCCACTGGGCCTTGTTCATGACTATGACAACCTATGGCACGTGTCTACTTTGTATTGCTTATTCATGGTCGTGAACAACTATTTGGTATATTTCCACATGGATATCCAATGTAATTCAGATTAGCAGCCATGTGTACAAAGTCATTATGGATTGTAATATTCTCATGAGTAGCTAGAACTTCCAGTTGAGTCTCCATTACTCCACTTATGGGGATTATAATGTATTTCAGCCATCACAGATACTCCTCTGACCTCACACATTAGGGGGCATCTGTTATACCTAACTTTTCCTCACCCCGTGCAACTTGCTTGGATGGCCTTTCCATTTCCCTATGCAGACTTGAAGTCCCCTTTTCACCTTCCAGAGCCAAAAAGCACAATTTTCCACATATACGTGCCCTACCAGTTAGACAACAAGCGTATACATAGGTTTCTCCACTACAACCCGCGTACATCGTGTTTGGTGCTCAAAATCAAAAATTGTGTCAGGTTTCCATGTCACGTAATGAAATCCATGATCCTTGAGCTTCCATATACTGGAAACGTTCTGACTCGACCCTTCAATTCCGTTTGAAGGATATAAATTGAGCCATATCCAAGCCATGGAAGAGGAGAAAATTCAACTTTTGAGAGCAAAGATACTTTGGAGAAATTTTCACTTCACATTGAGTCTGCATCCCTTTATCCTTTAAAGTCCGAACTCATTGTTCAACCCCCAAGCTCTTCCTTCTTTGATGGAGAACCTCATTGTCTCCTTTATATGAGATTTCCTTTGGTGGAGGATTGAAGTGGTGGAGGCCCAGCTGGAAGGGACTTAGTTTCTCAGTTTCGAGATGCGCCAACAAATTTTTTTGTCACCTATATACTTCTGTTGATTATTTTAATAGAAATACTCTTTTCTCGTCCAATTGATATCTTGCAAATATTTGAATTATTATTCCATAGGCGTATTTGTCACGTATGTTAATGGATTATGTTATTTTATATGATAACATTATATATTATCACCATATGCTTGTGTATCTTGGTTGTTGAGGACAAGTTGCAAGTATACAGTTTTGACTTGCGTGCTCAATGGTGGTCTTTGTCGGACGTCCGGACGAGGTAGGTTTTTGACCTTGTCTTGTTAGCATGTCATTTATATAGCATACTTAGAATTAGAGTTGATTTATGTAGTCATTTTGTTTGTTGTGGTTTACCCCATGCCATAGAGAGATTTTCCTCATAACAGTTGGCTCCAACTCTCTTTCTCCACAGTCTCAACATAACCAAAAATGACCAAGAACCAAAGAAAAGTGAGGTGGTAAATTGTGAGGGTATGAGATTAATTACCCACGTAGTTGTGAATTAAATGCATGGCCATCCCATCACGTCGGCCTTCAAACCATAGCTCACATGTGCATGCCAACTTATCTCTTCAAACAATTTGCATGAGATTTTAACATATACAACATGTATCTCATGTGATATAAACCAATCACGGATCAATACCATATGCCATGTAAGCTCATAATCATGCACTTAAATGCCTTTTACTTATTGCCATCAAAATTGTCACTTCAATATCATAATTAATCAAGTCGACACATATACTCATGCAAATAGACTAGGGCCTATTTTGTTTGCTTATGCCATATATAATGTGCTATGTTAAAACCCAAGTTTTATACCATTCTAAACATATGCACCACTTCACCACAATGTATATCAAACCCAAAGTTTTTAAACATTGTGTCCTTAGGTTTAATACTTATGACATTTCAACTTAAACATAACCCTTTGTTACATGGAACCAATATGAACTTGCAGAGTGAATCATTAATATGACATAGTCTTTGTGCATACTATGACTTATAACAAGATATTTGCATATGTGTGAAAACCTTACACACACACACACACACACACACATATATATAACATGTTTTCACCTATCATACCTTGTCTTTATCACATATATGTCAAGCTTATAGTTTATATGTCTTCAGTTCATGAGCATAGAAAATGATTCTAACTTCTATTTTGCATGTAATCATGGAATAGGGCAGCACATTTCACAAGTGCCATGTCACCAAAATGTTGAAGAATGAAGAGAAGCTATCATCACTATCATGCATTGAACTAAAGTGCAATAACCCATATCATCATCTAATCATGCCAAGAATCACACACACCATAACTTTTGAAGCTTCGTCATAATACCACCGATATGCAAATATATAAGTGTGTTGAGGGAAATGCTTGAAAATAATCATTTATGTGTTTTCTTCTAGGGGGGGGGGGGAACCTATTGATATTATATCATAAATATATAGATAGGCCTTGCAATCATTTGTAGGCTTTTTATAATAGGTGACGATATTTCGAGTCAACAGTGACTAGGACGAAGACTCTAATAATGTAAAATTTCCCAACTACACAATCAAAATGCAAAAGGAATTTCAAACACACTATCAAACATACAACGATCTGTTGTAGTTGTTTCCTAGGTCTCAGCTCACCAGGCCACAATGTCAACCAATCAACCCAACGAAAAAACTAAAGAAACCTGAAAATCACTTCAAACACACAACAACAAAAAGGAGGCTCGAATAGAGGATAGATATAAGCTATCAGACCACTTGCACGCTCACAAGACCAAACAAAGTTCATATTTCATAAGGCGAATTCAAAATAAATTTGAAAAACAATGAGCTATAGGGGCGGTCACGGCCCATGAAGCATGCATTTAGCGACTGTTTGCAGGCGAATGCGGCCCAACAAGTATGCATCCCATGACTGGTCACTCTGATATGAACTATCCAATCGTGACCATCTGTAAAATTTTGGGAAAATGGCCTAGATCTTGGCCCCTAGTAGATGGGGGAGAAGGAGACTGACCAAACAAAGTCTTTCAAACAACATAGAAAGAAAATAAGGCAGAGAACGCAAGGAAAATAAAATCTAGGGAAGACTAACATATTCACTTCCCTAGTTGAGTTGTTAATTCTGTTACGAAGAAAAAACCTCTTGCAGACGGGAAATTTCTCCCTCAGATCTGCCCTTCATCCGAGACACACAATTGATAGATAATATTCTTTTCCTTGATCTAATCAAGATCTTTTCCTTCTACAATAAATGGGAGAGAGGTGTACCTTTTTTACCGACGATTGTCCTTATGTGTTTTCCTCATGCAGCTCCCGAGGCCCCACTCTGATTCGTGGGATCCGCTTCTTGCATACAAGCGACAAATGGATACCAATCTATCAATTCTTCTCATTGTTAAAGAGACTTGAAACTAATTAGATCTACCTTATTCGATAATCAACCATTAATCGTGCAATTAAACATACAATCAATGAAAAGGGACATAACATTTATCTATATTGATAGAATGGAAAACCTTACAACAAGCTTGAATGCTTTGGGCTTGAAGTTGTAGTCGTCTTTGATCCTTGCCTTGTCTTTTCCTTGGCTCTCACTCTCTGAAATTTCAGTAGCATAATCTTGATCATAAATCTTCCTCCCCTTCTTCCCTTGAAGAAGCCTCTCTATATAGGTTAGTGGAAGAGATATAGGGTGAGATTTTAGGTTTCTCAACTCATTAAAGAACTTGAAGTTTGATTTGAGTTCCCAAGGTTACTCGATGAGATAACAACTCATCCCAACGTTGATTTCCTTGAACCTATCAAAAAAAGAGGTTAAAAGGGTGGTCACGAGCTAGTTGCTTTGCAGCTATTGACCAGTCATGGGATGTCTTTGAGTTTAACCGTGACCAATCGCTCTCTGTCAATTAGTTCTGGGGTGACCATCTTCAAATTAGTCAAATTTTAAGGGAAAAAGATGTGGATTGGTTGGATCTTTTAGATAAGTCCTCTATGTGCCCCTGGGGTGGAAAATATAGCTATAACAACAGGTATATTTGAAGGTCATGGGCCTAGACATTTCGATCAAGGTAATCAATCTTTTTGGCCCTTAGGTTGAAAAGCATCCCTTCTGGGAAGAGCTAGCCTCTTCATGAGTTCTTTTTGGTCAAAACATAGTTATGGGGGTGATCTGAATCTAAAACTTTCCCTCGGAGAAGTATGGGGGGTACATGTGTGGAAATACCCCTTAGAAGAATGTGTTTCCCATCTCTTAGAGGCCTCCCATTTGGTCGACACAAAACCTCCTAAGTTGTCCCCTACTTGGAGGAATTTTAGAAAAGGAGAAGAAGGTATTTCTAAACAGCTTCACAAATTTCTCATTTCAAATTCCCTCTTGATAGGTCCTTGAATAATGAAGTCTTGGGTAGGATCAAGAAATGGAGAAAGCAGAGTGGAAACCTCCTTCTCCATTGAAGTTCAACCATGCATGGTTTCTCTAAGAGGACTATAAGGTTTTGATCTCCTCGACTTGGACCCACCTTCAGGGAGGAACATGCATTTCATATGTGTAGCAATTTGCTGACAAATTGATAAAGGTAAAAAAAAGTTACCAAGGACTTGGTTGAAGTCTATAAGAGACACTCACTGACTCTCCTTAAGGAGGCAGAGAAAAAAATCAACTCATTTTTTGAGGAAAATGAGAAGGGTGCTTTGTCAAAAGAGGAGATCGCAAGTTTAAAGTCTCTAGAATCTCAAAGGTAGGATATTTTTGGCCAAATAAGATATTTGATGGCGTTTAAAGAGCATGGCCATCTGGATGGAAGCGGGCGACAACAACACCAAGTTTTTCCAATGGTGTGAAAAATAATTGTAATATTTTGAACACCATTTGGGAAAAAAGAATTCAGGAAGGGGTGGTGGTAAAGTCCTTTGCTAACAAGGTGGAGGTTGGTTGTCACCACTTTAGTAGACTTTATTTAGATCCCCTAAGCAATCCTATAGAATAAATTTTGAAGGTTCTCAACCTCCTCCCGAGGGTTGTTTCAAAATAAATGAATATTTCTTTGGAAGATGACATTACAAAAGAAGATCTCCTCTCCACTCTTTCTTCCCTTAAGAAAGGAAAAATCTCAAGTCAAGATGGTCTTACCAGTGAATTATACCTAGTATTTTATGATTTCCTTCGAATACTTTAGACCTATCTATTGCTACAATGTAATATACAAGATCATCTTGAAGATTATAGCTAATAGGCTCAAGCCAATTCTCAGTGAGCTAATCTCAAATGAACATTTCAACTTTCTATATAAACATCAAATTCACAATGTGGTGGTTTTGGCTCAGGAAGCTTTACACTCTATAAAAACCACAAAAATCCATGTTGTCGTTCTTAAATTGGATTTAACGAAGGCTTGTGATAAAGGAATTGGATCTATTTTTGGTTGATGCTAACCTAGATGGGCATGAGTCTCCCTTCTTTCAACTAGATTATGGGGTGTGTCCAATCTACTTCCCTTGTGATCCTAATCAATGGATTCCCTTCAAGGTTATTTTAATCTTTGTGTGGGCTCAGACAAGGATGCCCATTATCCCCCTTCCTCTTCCTCCTGGTGGTGGAAGGTCTAAGAAAGCTGATGAGTAATTATCATAGTCAAGGAGTATTTAAAGGCACAAAAATCACTCTGTTTGAAATCATTTCTCATTTGTTATCTTTGGATGACATGTTACTATTCAATGCAGGTTCTCAAGAATAATTCAAAGGCCTAAAAAAGATCTTAGATCTCTACTACCTAGTTATAGGTATGGAGATCAATTTGGCTAAACCATGCCTTGTGCACTATATTCCATAGGACAACTTGATGCTTCAGTTGGACTGAATCCTTCCTTTCCCATGACGAAACATAAACGAGGGCCTCAAATACTTGGTATTCCATTTGAAACCCAATGCCTATAGATTGGAAGATTGGATTTGGCTATTCAAAAAGTTAGAGACACGAATTTTTTTTTGGGTTAAACGGTGGCTATCTCAGGGAGGACGACTAGTTATTTTAAAATTAGTATTGGAGAGAATCCCTGTCTATTGGGCTTCAATAGCTAAGATCCCTAAAGGGATTCTAATAAAATTAGAAAGAAAAGATTCTAATTTCTTTAGACTGAGAAGAGAGAAAAGGACGACGTTCCACTAGTTAAGTGGACTAGCATTGCCTTTTCGAAAATTCTGGGAGGCTGGGGGATCAAAAACATATATATTTTTCAATCATGCTATGGTATCAAGAATCTCTTGCATCTTACTTATAGCAATTCTCTTTGGGGACATGTGATGACTTCAAAATATTTGGGAGGTCTCTCAATGGACGATTGGTTCTGAACCCCAAGGAAATCAACAAAGAATGGTTCTATAGTTTGGAAATCCCTTGTTGACGCCTTCCCTTTGATTGGAAAATGGATAGTATGGAAAATTGACAATGGAAAGAAAGTCAGGATTGGGGAGGATATGTGGGTCAAAATGGATGAGGAATTTAAACTCTCAGAAGAGCTTCTCAGGTTACTCCACGTTCAGGGTATCTACTCTCATTGGGACGCTAAAGTGCAATACCATGATAGCTTGGGCAGCGTAGGATGAAATTCAGAGGTTGATTCTAGGCCTGGAGGGTCCTCTCATCATAGAGTGGTGAGGACTGGCTCGCCAGCTATGTTCTAGCTTCATCAAACTAATTGAGGACATTGATGATTCTCTTTCTTGGTCATAGAATCCTCTTACATAAGAGTACACAGTGAAATTGGGTTACAAGATGCAAGTGGAAGCAGGATTTCAAGGCACGAAAACATGGTGGTGGAACCCTCTATGGAAGATGCATGGACCATTTAAATCAAATATTCTCTTATGGTTATCTCTACGTAACAAAATCCTAACGTGGGATAACAAATTCAAGAGGGGGTGGAGTGGACCCAACAAATGTGTTCTTTGCAGGATAGAAGAGTATGCTTTCCATTTGTTTGTCATGTGCCCTTTCACCACTCAGGTATGGACTTTGATTGTTAGCAAATTCTATCCCAAAGCGAATAATAATAAGGCCTGTTTGGAAGATTGCATTCGAGAATGGCTTGTGGACTCTTCAGTTTCTAGTTAGGGGTCACTACCTTGTTACTTTGTTTATTTCATTTGGTGGACTCGTAATTTGAGTATTTTTTAGGATAAGTTCATCCCAGTGAAGTTAGTTGCAGGCATGATTGGAAAACTTACATACAAATTCAAGCATGAGCCTAAGAAAAAAACTTCTAAATCTTCCTCCATGACCCTGCTAGATTTCAACATTCCCTAGGGCTTATTCGACGGTCCCAACCAAGGGCACCTTCCTAGGTGCCAAGTAGGAGTGGTTTTGTACCTTAATGATTCCCATTACTTTCACATCATATATGATCCAGGAAGAGGTTCCAACATGAAAGTTGAGTTCTCGGCATTATAGACATTACTTTATTTTGCTCATAGAAAGGGCGTAAAATATCTACAGGTACTGGGAGACTTTTAGGTGGCGATATATTGGGCCAATGGGAAGACCAAAGTGGAGGTTGTGCATCTATAATATTTTTTCCAACAAACTTGGAGTTCCATTCACGATTTCGAGAGGACCTCGTTCACTTACGTCTTCAGTGAACTTAACAACAAAGCAGATAAGTTGTCCAAAAAAGCACTAACGCTCTATGATGATTCCTTTGTATTCCATGAGTACTTCAATGACTAGGTAGTTGAAGCTTTGGACTTCCTTTTTAATTATGGTTGAATGTAAGTCGTGAATGTATGTGATTTAGTCACTACGCTCTGGGCAACCATGCAAAGTTCTTATGTCAATATTTTGATGTTAGTGGTAGTCTGGCACGTATGGTATGTCATCAAGTTGAAGGGTTTTGTAACGACTATGATTTTATGTATCGGAAGACTATATATATCATGTCTGGTTCCTTTTTGAACAATATAGTCGGTCCCTAGGTCAGTTTCTGGGTCAGTGCAGTCCAAGAAGACAGATACAATGTATATTCTCCTTTGTGGAATATAAGATTTTTTTCTACGGAAAAAAATGATCCCTTAGGAACTTACTAGTAATGTTAGGACTCTCATTCTAAATATTGTTTATAATGTATAAGGTGGTCGGGCTAGGAAATTGGAATGCACCGTATGAAAACGAGAGACATATTTCTTGTAAACCTTCACCACAATGAAAAAGAGAGAGGCGAAAACTTTGGGCAATTTAAATGTGGACAACCTTTCATTCAAACATTTTACTAAATACATTATAGTAAAAAAGAACATAATATTCAATATATCTAGAACACAAATATTTTAATGTATTGATACATGGAAATATTTAACGTAATGAAGAGATCTTGTTCAATATATTTTAATTCATGGATATTTAATATCCATATAATATATTGATATATATCAAAATTTAATATAATGATATTTAGTTTTAGTAAATTATAACAAGTAAATTCACTTTATGTCAATTGGGATTAGTTCAGGTGATTGGGAGGAATGATTTTTATCCTCCTCGTCCGGTTTTAATTTTTGTAAGTGACATGTTGAGTTCATAATGAGTATATTGTTGTAATGGCTCTGAGCCTTGTTGTTGATCGGCCTTGTGTCATGAAGATTCTAAGGTTTGCCCTAAGTACCATCTTCAAAATGAGGGAAGTATTAGGGAGTTTTCCCCGGACTTTATAACATGGAAAATAAATTCAAATCATTTTATCAATTATAAAATTGAGAAACTCTATTGATTAAATTCTTTGATTTTAATTTTTAATAATATTTAAATCATGAAACAATATTGAGATATTAAATAATAAATAAAATTTTACAAAATATTTAAAGTAAAGTATAGCACAAATGGTTTAAATAATTATTCATAAATTGTTTTTCAAGGTAAGAAATGGAAAATACATCAATAATAAATACAAATTCCATAAATAGATAATTTTGTTATAAAGACCAAACACAAAGTTTTTTTTTTAACAATAAAAGGGGAAACTTGTATTAGTATAAAAATGTGTCAGGAAGCGGTCGAGTATTACAACAGATACACAGTTTCAAAATTAGATGATGAATGAAGGGCCTACTCATCCCAAGACCATAAACACCACATCTCTCATCCCAAGACCATAAACACCACATCTCTCATCCCAAGACCATAAACACCATATCATTGCCCATAAAATAATTTCAAAGTTGTATGGTTTCCAAAAATACTATTTGTGTATACCATATAGAAAATCCCCATAATGCATATGCAAAAATAGTTCATATGCTAGAGGAGAAGAAATGAGACCATTCATATTTTAAAACCCGTGACTAGAACTTGGAGCAGGGTTGTTCGAGTCACACAAAGGAAGTTGTTACGCTGGAGAAGATGTTGATTACGATATGCCACGTTCATTCCGAGGAGAGGAGGTTGAAGACATAGATCTTCCAATTGAGATCGAAAAGCCTTGCATTCATCCTTAAGTTGGTGAATGTTATGTCACTGTTACACCAAGTTTTCTAAAATCATGAGCACCCGAGACGATAATGCGTTGAATTGTAACTGCAATGAGTGGATCGTAGTACGCAAGTCATTGAGATCCTCCTACATCATGTCCATATGCTTTAATAAGTGACCAAGTGAGCCCTTTTCCATGAAAGACAACAAACGCAGAAGGGGGTGAGCAAACCAGAGAGAGACGACAGAGTAGCAACCAAATGTAGATACCTCCAAGCTAGAATTTCCATAGTGCTTCGTGGAGATAGACCTTAAGCAAGAATTCACACAAGTGGAAGCTAATGCAGACAACTAGGAACCTGATCTCAATAACCACCAAGAACCGTGATTACAGGTACTATATATCTCGTCCATGATGAGACTGTACATCCCACATGAGCCCGGGAGTAATGGAGGAAGTGAAAGATAAGAGGGCGAAGTACTGATGAATTTAAAGAAGTCGAGGGGTAACAGATGATTTGCACATGGAGTTTTGATCTCTTCATGTGGTATCGTTGTGTCTAATTGAGTGATGGTATGATCCAGATTTGGATCCAGGAGCTTGATGGGGCTTAGAAAGGCCTAAAAATCAAAGCTCTCAGAATGGCTTCAAAACAGACGTGTGTGTAGGTCTCGTCAATACAAACCCAACGTAACTTGAACGGGTTCAAACGGACATCGTATGCTCCAAATATAGTGGTCTGTTCATTTGGCCAAACATGCAAAAAAAATGATGAATGTACAGTTTGTACAGTCCGTACAGTGCCGCATGGCAGCTGATTGTATAGGTCATACGATCGTACAGTTGATGTGGCAGGGTATAGTTGGGGCTGATGTGGATAAACAGGTGGACGATTTATGGAGTTACACATGTCACCCTTGCAGTGGTGACACATGGCACGTCTGTATGGATGACATGGAAGCTCCGTACAATCTGTACGACATATGGCACTGACTGGAAGGTATAGCGGAAGATGTGGACAAATGGTGTGTTGACATGTGGCATAGTTTGGGAGAATTGGAAGGTGCCACATGGCCCGGTCCTGGGATGCCATGTGGCACCCCTCTATTGATTCATTGGTTGCTTGTAAAAGGTTTATGGGTTCAACAGATTCGAACCCGCGACCTCTAGTCCGGTCAATGACTTCGCAGGGCCAGGCTGGCCAGCCCACCCTTGGTGTCTCTTGTTAATCTATGGTAAGAAAAATTTATTTTAAGTTTGAATGTGGGGACCGTTCGACAGAGTTAGGGCTGGGGACTAGCCCCCAGCCCCGACACAATACTGCATAGGACCCTTCCATATGCTCTTGTCATAAAAAAAATTGGGAGCGTGTTTATTCTGGAGAGTTGGCCCATGGTTTCAGAACTTCCACCATAGGACTGGTGTATAACTATTAGCGCGAGAATACAGAGGTTAGCCCCGGTCGGTCGAGCTAGCCCGTCAACCAGGGGCGTAACTGAAGGCTATATGTCGGGAGATCAACTGCTAATAGGGCGTGTGGAGCTAAGCCCATGGACACATAGCCACCAACATGCAACTAGGAGCCGAGCAGAAGGGGGCCAACGCACTATAGGACTTAGTCCTTGGATACTTGGATGTGCCCACATGCCCAGGGGACAGCGAGTAAGGGGCTGCGCCTTGAATTTATGCAAATAGTGAGTTTGTTACATTATAATAGTTATTTTTGTGGATTTATTCAGCAGTTTTAGAGATTTTTGGCCACGATTGGGGGATATTGGGCCCTTTTTTAGGCCAGATCTTGGGGAGAAGTTGGGAGATGGTTACCAACTTCATATCTATATAAACCATGGCTTCTTGGAGCCATGGGAAGAGATTCAGAGCAGAATTATGCTGAAGATTTTCCAAGCCAAAGCCATTTTTATGCAGGGAAGCTGTTGAGGGGAGCACCTTTGCGGGCCATTTCTGGGAGCTTCAGTCATCCGATTTCAGTGTTGTCAGTTTTGTTGGGTTCGAAAGATCTGGTAGAACAAAACCAGATTAGTTTGTAACCTTTTTGGCCATTTCTGGGAGCTTCAGTCATCCGATTTCAGTGTTGTCAGTTTTGTTGGGTTCGAAAGATCTGGTAGAACAAAACCAGATTAGTTTGTAACCTTTTTGGCACTGTTGTGATGTACTTTTAAAACTTTGAACATAAATAAGAAAGCGTCACCCACTAAGACAAAGGTCGGGAGACGTAGGCGAGATTTTCGAACTCCATTATCATATTGGTGTTTATGGTTTATTGTTCTTCATGCTATAGTTCAGATCTGTACATGTTTATATGGTTGTTATATTTCTTCTATAATTCTTCCTCTTTCATTCAACTTCCTAAATGGTTAATTAACACATGCTAAATAACTCAACCATCGTCCTTTAAAAGATATTTTCAGATAAAGTGGTATCAGAGCTAGTTGACGTTTGGATTTTGAGTTTGTATGATTACCAGGGAAAAGATACAATGTGGTGAAGGCGAGCTTGTTGAAGAGAATCCATTGATTGTATTGAGAAAGAGAACTTCTCAAAGCGAGAAGATGGCATCGGAAGAGGGACTTTTTCAATATGAGAAAGAGTTTCGAAAAACTTTCTTCGCCATGTCAAAGATGATGAATGTTTTGTATGAGGATTACTTGGAACGAAAGAAACCAAATCTGGGTGAATCTTTAAAGGGAAAAAGTGAAGAAGTAGAGGATCCTCCTCAAATTCCTCCTTCACCTCCTTCTTCTCCTTCTTCTTCAAGTTCAAGTTCTAAAAGCACCGCAAAGAAACATGTTCATAAACATAAGAATGAAATGCCTTTACTAAAACTTGATGTTAAATTTGAATTACCCATGTATGATGGTGAAGTTAATGCAGAGAGACTTGAAAATTGGGTCAAATAGATGGAGGTTTATTGCAGTGTGCAACAAATCAAGGATGAGGCAACTCAGATCAAGTTGGCATCACTTAGACGTGCAGACACAACACTCATCTGGTGGCAAAGCAAGTTGCAAAATGGCACACAACAAGTGGGTAATGTATTTCCATCATGGCAAAGTTTTATTTCTGCACTTAGAAAGCAATTATATCCTTTGGGTTATAAAGAGAAAGGTTTAATTGAATGGAAAGCTCTTAAACTAAGAAAAGACAAACAATGCAAGATTACACAGATGGCTTTCGTAAAATGGCATTGATGTTAGATATTGCTTTGCATACCCAAGAAACTCTTATGAAGTATATAGGAGGTTTACTTGCACATATTCAAAATATTGTATTCATGTTTGGACCTACTAATCTTGATGAGGTTTATGTTCAAGCGACATACATTGAAGCAGGGAAAACATGGGTTGGTGTATCAGGGGAATTGTCTTCAAGGAAAGAGGACAAAAGGAAGTGGAAAGGCAAAAAGGAAAATTCAGTGGAAAGAAAGGAAGAGAAGCCCTCTTGCAAGCATTGTAAGAAAGAGGGGCATGATGAGGACCGTTGTTGGCAAATGCATCCCGAGAAGAGACCGAAGTGGTTCAAGGAAAAGAAGGGGAGGCAAACAGTTGCAGCAACAACACGACCCACAGACTTGGGATCAGATTCAGGTGATGAATCAAAAGTCTCTTTGGTTGGTTTGAAAGGTAAAAGTGATGATAGATTTGATGCCAGAAGTGAATTGTTTCACATAAGGGTCATCATGCGACATACTAAGGTTGACACATTGATATATCGTGGATCTCAATCTAACTTAATTTCAGAGGAATTGGTTAAACAATTGGGATTAAAAACACAGATGCATCATAAGCCTTACACACTTAAATGGATAAGCAACATTCATCAATTGCACATAACAAAGCAGTGCACATTAAAATTTGTAATTTCATCTAAGTTTGTGGACAAGGTAACATGTGATGTGGTGCCACTAAGTGAATGTGGAATGGTCTTAGGCAGTCCATACTTGTATGATCGTAAAGAAATCTTCTACAGGGAAAAGAATCAATATCATTTAACCAAAGCAGGTCAAGAATATGTTGTTCATGCTCATCATTTAAAGGCAAATAAATCTCTTCAAACTATGGAACAATTAATAAAGGCATCTCAAGCAAGCAATACACCTATAATTGTTTCAAATCAAGTAATTGATCTTAAGCAAGAACAGGAGATGATTGTCGAATGGAAAATCAATCCCACTTTGCTTCAAGATAAGCTAATGTCGTGCAAATATTACAAACATATCAGATCATTTGTAGTCATATTTTTTATGCTATCATTAGTAATGTTTTCTACATGGATGATAGTGGCTTCAGTAAGATGTGATAGGGTACAAATGGCTAACAATGTGTTGTCAGTTATCATGATTTTTTTACAGTTGATCTTGATGAGACAAGTGTACAGGACAGAGTTTAAAGACAGGGAACAAGTCGGGTGGCCCATCCCAAGCTTGATGATTGGTCAATAATGTTTTGGGGACCAAAAGGTCTTTAGTGGGGAGGTGTGATCCAGATTTGGATCCAGGAGCTTGATGGGGCTCAGAAAAGCCTAAAAAAAAAAGTTCTCAGAATGGATTCAAAACAGACGTGTGCGTAGGCCTCGTCGATACGAACCCAACCCAACTTGAGTGGGCTCAAATGAACATCGTATGCTCCAGATATTGGGTCTGTTCATTTGGCCAAACAGAGAAAAAAAATGATGATTGTACAGTCCATACAGTGCCATGTGGCAGTTGACTGTACAGGTCGTACAACCATATAGTTGACCTGGCAGGGTACAGTTGGCGCTGACGTGAATAGATAGGTGGATGAGTCAGGGAGTGACATGTGTCACCCTTGCAGTGGTGACACGTGGCACATCCGTACGGATGATGCGGCAAGTCCGTACAATCCATACGACATGTCGTGCTGACGTGGAAGGTTCAATGGTTGACACCATGGCAGATGTGGATAAATAGTGTTTCGACATGTGGCATGGTCTGGGAAAATTGGAAGGTGCCACGTGGCCCAGTCCTGGGCTGCCACATGGCACTCCGCTATTGGTTCATTGGTTGCTTGTAAAATTTTTATGGGTTTAGTGGATTCGAACCCACAACCTCTGGTCCAGGCAATGACTTGGCAGGGTCGAGCTAGCCAACCCGCCCTTGGTGTCTCTTGTTAAGCTATGGCAAGAAACTTTTATTTAAGTTTGAATGTGGGGACCGTTCGACAGAGTTAGGGCTGGGGACTAGCCCCCAGCCCCGACGCAATACTACATAGGACCCTTCCATATGCTCTCGTCGTAAAACTTTTGGGCGCGCGTTTATTCTGGAGAGTTGGCCCATGGTTTCAGAACTTCCACCATAGGACCAGTGTATAACTATTAGTGCAAGAATACAGAGGCTAGCCCCGGTCGATCGGGCTAGCCCACCGACCAGGGGCGTAACCGAAGGCTATACATCGGGGACTCAACTGTTGATAGGGAGCGTGGAGTTAAGCCCGTGGACACATAGCCACCATCATGCGACTAGGACTTAGACCTTGGACACTTGGATACGCCCATATGCCCAGGGGACAGTGAGTAAGGGGCTGCACCTTGAATTTATGCAAATAGTGGGTTTGTTACATTATATTAGTGATTTTTATGGATTTATTCAGCAGCTTTAGAGATTTTTGGCCACCATTCGAGGATATTGGGCCCTTTTTTAGGCCAGATATTGGGGAGAAGTTGGGAGATGGTTACCAACTTTAGATCTATATAAACCAGGGCTTCTTGGAGCCATGGGAAGAGATTCAAAGCAGGATTATGCTGAAGATTTGCCAAGCCAAAGCCATTTTTATGCAGGGAATTTGTTGAGGGGAACACCTTTGTGGGCCATTTATGGGAGCTCCGGTCATCCGATTTCAGTGCCGTCAGTTTTTTTGGGTTCCAAAGATCTGGTAGAACAAGACCAGATCAGTTTGTAACCTTTTTGGCATTGTTTTGTTGTACTTTTAAATATTTGAACAGAAATAAGAAATCCTCACCCACTGAGACAAAGGCCCGAAGGCGTAGGCGAGATTGTCGAACTTCGTTATCACATTGGTGTTTATGGTTTGTTGTTCTTCATGCTATAGTTCAGATCTATACATGTTTATATGGATGTTAGACTTCTTCTATAATTATTCCTCTTTCATTCAACTTCCTAAATGGTTAATTAACACATGCTAAATAACTCAATCATCATCGTTTAAAAGATCTTTTCGGATCATGGTAGTATGCCAAGTTTGTATTGTGTTGTCGATCCAAATGTTTAATACCATATGGGGGTCTTGGTGGAGAAAAAGGCCCCTTTTTTCTTTCCCTTTTGGATTTTTTAAAGAATCACGGGATAGGAGAAAGGGAGAGAGTCTTGTTAGCCAATATGACGCGAGATGGATGTCGTATAACTTGATTTACAAGATGGTCTACCTCCATGTTGTTTGATCTGGGGACGTGGAAGAAGTCAATCTTGTTGCAGGTCTTTATTACTTGATGAATTATTAGAAAGATGGATTTGAGTTGAGTGTTATTTGGGAGTGTTTGAAAAGACCAAACACAAAGTTAAAGAAACAACATTAGTCAATTTCCCTTATCCGCAATAGTTATTAAGTATAGAAAACTCACCATAATAATGCAAACTCTCCTTCTAATTGAAAATAGTTATTAAGTATAGAAAAGTTACCATGATAACCAAAACTCTCCTTCCAAATGACAATGGAGTCTATTTTTTATAAACTTTAGTTTTAAGGGCCTTTAGTTCTCTCATAAGGATCATGAAACTTTACTATAAATTAGAATACTTTCTAAGTGGGTGAATGGTAATGTTGAAGTAATAAAAGGGTGGTGTGCATAGTAATGAAATTGTGGTGTGAGGAAAATTAAGAAAAATGATAAAAGAGAGGTCTTATGTAGGTAAATTGTTGTGTTTAATTTTTTTGCAAACACCTATAGCATTTTGGTATGGCAGTGGAATATGTACATGTTTTTTTGGAAGATCTTGAATCAATCAAATAGAGTATAAGAACGTGTTGTAAATATATTAAGAAACAAGTTGTAATTGGAGACCAACGAGAACATTGTAGGAAACAAGAGGAATCCATGACATATGGAGGACAAACACACATAATTATGAAGGACATTCATAAATGGAATATGTAGGCATGGTACTGTATTTTGAAGAAGTTTATTGATCTGGGAAGAGTTAAAAAGGGTCATATTGACAAAGCATCTAAGTGTGCTTCTTCTTTTTTCTCAGTGCAACTAATGCACTATCTTGCATTTTTTGCATAACATTCAAAAGAGAATAAGGGCGATATGCATATTTTAATTTCAGATTTATTAAGTGTTAAATAGGATCAATTTTTTAAAGTGTAAACATTTTTAGATGTGTAAAATTTGAGAAAATGTTTGCACCTCATGGGATTTGATCTCTTTATGCTTGTAAATAATTACTGAAATTAGTAGATTTTGAATAATCTCGTATCGCTTAACATAGCAATTATACTCCCTTAAATTAGTAGATTATAAGTAATCTCATATCGCATGTAATAGAGATCTCTTTTAATATCTTTAACTTAACAACTTGCAACTGGAAATTTTCAACTTTATATCAAAAGCAAACACAACGATGATTGGAATCAAGCGAGTCTTCACATATATTTCATGTTAGTTCTAATAATTACTACACATAAGCGAACATACACATGACCTCAAAGTTCATTTTGTTTTCGCTAGTAATATATGTTGCACATAGGAGTTGTTGATTGGATCTGCAATAGTTGTGATTGATGTAGTAGATTTGAGACTTCCAAGTTATGAGCAAATGGATTCATGCTAGTAAGAAGCCTAAAACCATGCTCGAACAATGGAATATCACAAGTTATTTTAAGAGCATCGTTATGTGAATACTCAACTTTCCTGCAAACAACTTTGACAACTCTAAGAAAAGAAGACAGTTTAAGTAGTGTACGTTCTCAAAAAACCAACTGTAAACCAGTTACTAGCATCCATGTTAGTAGTATATGTTCACACAATAATTTATTGTTTTAAGTAATTAATCGGTTTCTTATTTTAAATCAAATTTACCGACATTGAGACACAAATTATGTATCTCCTATTGACCAAGTTTGTTACTCAAATTTGTTTTTCCTTTCTTATGAGTTACTTTATATTCATCCTAGTTGGTATTGGCTATTAAATTTATGAATTACTCCCCTATTTTAAATTATTTTTTCATTTCAAATTGTTATTTTTCAATATAATAATATATACTTAATTTTTTGGGGC